>MNCI01030517.1:547142-613424 GCA_015680685.1 Gnetum montanum | reverse complement strand
AATAAAACTTATGTATCAATAAAACATGAAATTAAGTAGGAAATAGCTAATAGCATTGAAAAGATTAATTTGAGTTTTGAAGTACGCCTTGGCAATATTAGCATCAACACTTAGCCCCCAAACTAGAAATTGCATGCAAGTGCAAAAATAGCAAAATTATAGAAATTTTACAAGAGGATGTAAAAGACGAGGAATCAAAAGGTCCCAAAACATTAAAATATTGAAATTCGAAAGCCAACCATGCTATTTTAAACATGATTAAAATAATCATATAATCAGAGTACTAACCATGAGTTACCCAACACACAACCTTGTTTAATCAAGGTGTAAACATATACTCTTTATAAATCATAATTTTAACTATATATATATATATATTTAAAATATATAATTAAGATCTCATTCCCAATCATCTCATGAATAAAAGAAATTAGCATGAGGATTACTTTGAGCACAAGATTTATAGCAAACTTAATGAAAAGGAAATGCTTATCTTATATCATAGCCAACCACAACTTTTAGATTTTTTCTTAGTATTTTTGTTTATTTTCTTATTTTTGATTTAGGAAGGTATAATAAAAAATGAGGAAAACTAAGACAAGGAAAGGGAATATTTGCTTTTTTTTTTTTGAATTTTGGGGAAAGAGGCTTAAAAGGGAAAATGAAGGCTAGGGTGAGGATTGCTGTTGGACCTCATCACACTCAAGAATTTATTACACTACCAATGAACATGGTCCTCATTCCTTTTCTTTTCTCTTTCTTTTTGAAAACTTTGCTCATGTTGTACTTCATTCTTAAGGTAGAAATTCTAATATGAGTTTGGCGAATTAGTTGCATTGCCAAAGAACATGGTCCTTTTGGAACTTTGCCCATGGTGTAGTTCAACCCTCATGCATGTGCCCTTTAATTATAATCTAGATGACATCATAGTAGGTCTCTTGGGTGGCTAAGGATTCTCAAGTGAAGAGGAACTTGCTTCACCTTGTTAATTATAGGATAGTCATGGATCATCACACTTGAGAGTTGGGGCTTATGAGAGGGAAAATGGAATTTTTCAAGGTCACCTAGTGATTGTGGCTAACCATTCTCCAACTTCACATATCCTATATTCACATGATCATGATGATAATATGATAAGTTAGCATAAATCCCATCCTCCACAATCCAACATAACTAATAAAATTGAAACCTTAAAATAGATTGGGAAGAATCATAGCATTATTGAAATATATCATATAAAGGAGATTTTATATAATAGTACTATGATATATCATATAAAGCATTATATTTGCATTATTTTTAAATGGTGTTATTGTGACCCAATGCCTAGTAACTCAAATGATCATAATTATTACTAAAGTCATATGAAAAGCATAAATCAAAACAAAACCAATATGCTATGAAAGAGATGGTGGAAATGCAAAGAAAATATGCAAATGCAACTATATACAAATGAAATTCATGGTGAAAGGGAAGAAAGCATGAAACTAGGATTTTACTAGGTGTGCATGTGGGGCACTTAAGTAAAAATGCTTTAGATGAAATGCATTAAAATTTTTATTTAATTTGTATCTTTGCAAATTAGCAATTTTGTACACATTGGGTTCTAAGACATCTATAACTTGGTACGGGCTTCACCACATAGGAGAAAACTTGCTTTGAGAACCTATTTGACCAAATTCTCTATTTATTTTTAGGACTTGATCTTCTATTTTAAAGACTTTGCCTATATATTTCTTGTCAAATCTTATTTTAACAATTTGTTGATGATTTAGGTTACAAAAATTAATACATAATCATTTTCTAACATGCACTAAATTTGATGTCCAACTTGAATGTTTTACAAGATAAATAATTGTAGATTCTAAACGTCTATCAATTTCTTTTTTCACCCAAGTTTTAATCTTAGGTCTAACATGTCTAAGTTTTTATAAGTCATCAAATAAAGCTTCCCTAGTTGCTATTTTAGGATAGATCTTATTTAAAAAATATGACATCCTCTAACATAGCTTCTTCATTAATTAAAGAAACTTTAAAACATTAATAACTAAATTCACCATTGGAAAATAAAAATACATGAATATGATTATCATCATCAAAACTTGAAAAGAAAAGATATTATTTGGAATAGAATAGGAGTTAACCTTTTCAATAATTATTTCAAAATCCCAAGCATTGTGTCTAAAAGGGACATCTAAAGTAGTGGCCATTTGAGCTAATGCATCAAGAACATAATTTTTTTCTCTAGGAATATGGTCAATGGATATGTCATCAAAATTTGGCACATCTTCTAATGTTTTAATAGGTAAGATCTCATTTATATCTTTGTCCTCTCCTAATGGTGGCGAGTTATCCAAAAGAAATCCTTTTCCATCATGTTGATGATAAGGCAAGGCATCTTCATAAATTTCTTCACATTCTCTAAACGTTTGATAGTGTTAGATGGAATTTGTATGAGAAAAAGGATATATTTTTGTAATTTCACTTGCATGGTTATTTATAACATGTTTGCTAAGTCCAACTTCAATAACTCCAATATAAATATTAGTATTTTGATTTTCCAAAGATTGATGTTAATGATTAAAAGATGTTACCACTTGTTTATAAAAAGGTTCTCTTGGTATAACCATATATTTAGATTTCCCTTTCATAAAAATTAATAATTCTAAGAAATCTAACCTAAAGAAGCCCCCAAACTTGGCTCCAAATGTCCAAGATAGAAGCACACCATAAGTTGGTGACATATCAACTACTAAAGCATTTATATAACATGTAAAAGTATGGTATTGTTTAAGTTGTACTTTTACTCCTTTTAATGATCCTACCATAGGTACATTAGATCCATCAAGTTGTATCATACTTCTTGCTTGTGGTAGCATTTGTGATCCTAATGTTTTACATACCACAAGTAACATGACAGTAAGAATTGCACTAGAATCCATTAAACAATTATGAACATTCTTTCCCAAAATGACCAAAGTTGATAAGAAAGGTGGTTGATCTTTCTTATTATCCATAAAGTTCCTTGAGTTTTGTATTGAGAAAGCATTAGGACTTTATGCAAAATGAACTTGCCTTTCGGTTGTTGGAGATTTTTCTTTATTGGTTTTAGGTATATGAGCTATCTTTTGAATCACATCTTTCATTTCATTAAAATGTACAAGATCATACATTGAAATGTTGGCGTTAGCTCCTTTTAAATCTTCAACTAGGTCATAAGATTTATGTTCATCTTTCACTTCTTGTTGAGGTGTAGTTCTTCTAAGTATAGAAGGGGGATTTGCTTATTGTGGGATGTTTGCTTAAGATGGTTTGGTTTGATTATTTGTGTTATTTTGAATAGGAGCTCTTCTATTGGGAGGAGTATAAGGATTATTCTTAGTTTGTTATTGTGTGGTGTTCCTAATGTCACTAAGTCTATGGTAGTGAGTGTTATGTGGGTTGAGATCACTTACCATGACTTGTTGTAATGAGGGAGCTTCTTCAATTTCTATTTCATGAGGTATGTTAAGAACCATAATAGGGTCTTTCCCATTTTTTTGATTTTGGACATTGTCACCATATAGCGCTAAAAATTGAGAATAAGTTTGTTTAGAATGTTTCCTAGTCTTATGAAGATGATAATAATCATCATTGATTGATGGGTTTGATTTTTCAAATTGTATAGGGACTTTATTATTATTTCACTTCAATTTAACTACTTTATTGGAAAGCTTTTGAAGAAAAGTTAATATTTGTATCATTTGGTTTTCTATTTGACAAATAGATGCATTAGGATTGGATATTCCATTTGGATTTATGATGGATTGGATCAAAGCTTTTGATTGATCATCACTTAAACTAACATTTGATGGTAAAAATGAAGAGGATGTGGAACCTTGAAACTAGCTATTGATAGGTTGAGTCATTTGAAGGGGAGTGGAAGTTTAGAATAAAGTAGTATTCATTGGAAAACCTTGTGATGGTAAAGGGATAGATTGTATAGGATTGCTAACATTCATCATTCCAAATTGAGTTTGAATGCTATTCATCAAGGTAATTTGTTCTAACTCAATAGCTTTAGCCATTGCTTCTTGTATTTTTGTTATGATGAGATGAGACTTAATGGCAGAGGCAAAGAATGGGTCAATGGTAGAGAGGTAAAAATTAAGGATACCATTAGGTTGCGAACGCATCTCATTCAACATGTAAGAAAGTTGATGGAGGAATCTTGGATTGTAATCATGGATGTTTTTCCCAGGTACTTTTCTTAGGCTTGTGAAATTACTTGATGCTAAGGCAAGGCTAGTGAACTCATTGAATTGGAGTAGGAACTTCATTTTAAACTCTTTCCATGAGTTGATAGAGACACCATGGAGCATTCAAAACCATTAGGTGGCTTTCCTTCTAAAAGTTATCAAAAATACCTTACATGCTATATGGTTTTGGATAATGTTATGGATGCCTAGTAAGGTTTCAAAACATTGTATATGTTGGTGGGCATCACTAGTAGGGGCTGTGGGATCAAAAAATAAATTTATGTTTTCAAGTGATTTTGGAATATCGTGATAGTTTGTGAAGTTAAAAGGGTTTCTCACAAAGGGAGCTAGGTATTGATTAGTTGATATCCTACTTCAAATTCTATTATGGATAGAACTTGGAAATTGTGAAACTCATTGATTCCTTAAAGTGAAATGATGGGTAGCTAGTTGATTACAAGCAGGAGTAAAATCTCTTTGTTAAGTTGTTCTATTAGGAGGTTGGCTCATAAAATGAAAAATAACAAGAAATGTAAAAATGCTAATAAACACTACAAAATACTACTAAACTGTAAATATTAAAGATAATAGAAAAACATTCACAATATACATATATATTAATTTTTTATTTTTAAAAGGAAAACTAAAATTTTAAATAATAGAAAATGCAGAATTTTAGAAAAGTAAATTAAAAGTAGAATAATATAAATCACCTCACCAAAGTTGAAGGTGAGAGAAGGATCTCCAGAGTATAAATTTGAAAATGAGATTGGAAAACTAGGGTTTAGAGGATAAATTTAAAAATAGGATTAGAAATGAGTGATGGGACTCATGTAACAATAAACAAATATTTTCAAGAAACAAATATTTTTTGAAATTAGAAAGTAAAGGGATCGGAAATTCTTAGAAAATAAAGCAAAATTTTTTTTAGGAACATAGGCTTCAAAGAACTAAGGAATAGAGATTTTCAATAGGGAGTGTAGAAAAAAGAAACAAGATGAAGAAAATAAAGTTTTAGAGAAACAACATTTTTGACATAGAAATGGAAAATAATAGTGCATGGGAAGAAAAATTTTCAAAACAAGGGCTAAAAGTGGGTATTTTCAGGAGATGGAACTGAGAATAGAAATTTTCAAAGACATAAAAACAAAGAATTTTAGCAGAAAAGTCAATAGAAACAATTTTCGAAATTGAAACAGGAATGAGAAACGAAATAGAATTAGGAAAATGAAATGAAATAGGCCCTCCTTATAGTGCCAAAAAAGTGTTGATGCATAAATTATGGACACATCAACATCCAAAATACTCATATAGGGAGAGTATTTCCTTGGGCACCTCTTGTATGGTTACAAGAACCTAGGAATAGTATCATCTGGTAGGGCTATGTGATGTTTTGTGACATATAAAGATATTGGTAAGTTAAATGATTTTAACAAGGAAATATAAAATGTAGTTCAAGATGATTTTGATAGAAAGATAATCGTTTGATTTTTAAATTTTCAACAATAAAGCTTATGTATTAATAAAATGTGAAATTAAAGTAGGAAATCATTGGTAGCTTGGACACGATTAATTTGAGTTCTAAAGTAAAATGGGTTTTGTGTTTAATCCATAGCATAGAGACCACAATTCAGTTGCAAAAATATAAAATGATAGAATGAAATGATCACTTAGCACAAAAATGAGTATAGATGGAACAACTCTTGGGGCAACCTTGCCTACTAGTGCTTGTAAGGAGCACACCTCTTCTAATGAGTTTACAACCTTTGACTATTGAATCTACCCACTTCTCTACACCAAACTACCTTTGGGAGAGCCACCGAACAAGTAAAAAATGTAAGAGAGAACCTTAGAATTTTCCACTATAACTCCACTTGAAGAAAACCCCACCATCGTAGCTATCTTTTTGCTTCCTCTATGTCTGTTCTCTTTCCTTGCCAAGGAATCTATAAGGACCATTCTAGCACATGATGAGCCGTCACCCATGTGTAATAGCCATGGCAGTTACTACCCACATGTAATGTCCATTGTAATATCCACTACCACCACCCACACATAATGTCCATTGTAATGTCCATTGATCATGTGTAAAAATGGCAACAAACACCACTGATAACATGGAAAAGAAACATGTAACTTCCACCACCCAAATGTAGGTAACAATTGTAGGAATGTGCAGTCATAAAAATGATAGGGAACCACACCCCAATTGCTACTCAACAGGTAACTGCACAGAATTGGTGCAAGAGAAGCATGCTACTATAAAAATATGTAGCAATAAGAGAGAACTCTATCCAAAATAGAGACTTCTGTTTCAATGGGAGAATAAAATTGCATCCCATCTCATGTTCTATTTCCATTGGAACCTCTTAGGTAACCATTTGTAGTAGCATTGTCTCACAATCACCACCTACTACACTGCACATGAGAAGCCATCTCACAATCGCTCACATCACCACTATTTTTGTCAGAGTCATAGAGGAGGCTTTAGAAGATTCCCTGCAATTTTCCATTACAATTCCCAATGTCTCTACCATGCCAAAACTAACTAAGCATACCTCCATTCATGATGAAGATGAATAGGGAAAGGTGTAGATTTTCTACAAGTTTTGTTTCTTTTGTGTATCATTTGTAGATTAGCCATAAATGGATCGTGAAATTTTAAATTATGCAAAGAAATAGAAATTATAGCTAAAATTTCATTATTGTGGTAGGTAACATTTGCATCTACATGGAAGGTAGGAAAAATGAAAAACTTGAGGAAAGGTGGTAGGGATAACCACTGTAAATAGGTAGTAATGATTACAAATCAAGAAACTCCCTAGAAGCTAAATAATTGATAGTTGTCAGTAGGGAGATGGTGCCATAGCTAGTATTTGAGAATACCAAATTTCAATCACTTCACACCCAAAATCCTTTGTTTCTTTTTTATTTTTGTTTTACTTTTTATTAACAAGGGATAATGATAAGTTGCATAAGTGATAATCTCATTGGCTTGTTAGGTAAAGGTTTCTACATAAAGTCACACTTAAGTTATCATTAAACTCTTCTATAAGTTCTTTAAATTTTCTAAATTATCATGTTTCCCACCTAACTATGATTGTCAAACCAAAGAATGACTGTAGATATACTTTATGATGTATGGCCAACATGATAATTATTGAGGAATAGAGCCATTTCTAAATTGTGACACAAACTTGCAACTAGTTTCATTACAAGATAATGAGCTAAAACCATAGGACTAGTTTCAATGGACTAAAACTTATTTAATCAAGGCCTTGTGCTAGCATGGGAGTGTTGGCACCAACAACTAAATGTTAAAATGTCTACATGGATTTAGCTTTGTAATGTTTTCATGTAAGTATTCTTAGGCTTGTTTCTTAAGGGAGACATCTACTTTGGTAACTTACTAAAGATGCATTGGTTCAAGTAAACATTTTGTAAGGTTTTATTTCTTCTTCTTTTTATTTATTTATTTTCTTTCAAACTACTAACCATAGAGAATAGGCTGAATCAATAATGATAAATTATATTTTATTTATTATTTTGTAGGGGCTTATTATCATCATCATTATCCTAGCTATGTCTCAACAAAATGGGGTCAACTACGTGAGTTCTTTTTCACCATCTGATGAATAGTTAGATTTTTGTTTTTCCTAGTATCATCTTCAATTATGTTTTCCCATATCTTTTTTGGTCTTTTGTTAGTTTTTTAGAAGTGCAAAAGCTTTTATTTTGTGGCCTTCTCTCTCTTTTTCAATTGGGGTAACTTGCCAGAAAAAGAGAAAACTACTAGGCATGATTGGATTTCAACATTTAACAATAAATACATTTAAAATCTATGATTAAGCATCAATAATAGTACAAAGAAAAGGATATAAAACTTTAATAAAATACTTTAACAAGCATATTACATTTACTTAAATAAAACAACAATAACAATAATGATATAATCTTATTATTTATTTAATGAAGTATTAAATAATTAAGTGCATGCATTAAATTAAATATTTAAATTTATGGAAAATTTTAGATTGTGATATATACCATGCATCATAACTTGAAATAGTTGAAAAATTTGGAAGTACATTTATCAAATGAAGGCCAAAATCTTAGCTAATAACCTATATATGTCATATTCTTATCCATTCAAGAATAATCCATTTCCAATAATGAAATATTAACCTAAGGGTAAGACTCTTAATTTGAAGCTCTAAATTATGGGTTCTTGTTTGGTAAGCTATACTTAATTATGAAGTTGTAATTTGACTATGTGTCTAGGTAATTTTCTTAACCATTTAATTTTCTAAATCTTTACAGCTACTAGTATTTTGTTGAATCTCTAGATTACTTGAAAGCTTAAGAGGGGAACAAAAAAATCATTAAATCAATCATATCTACAAACTACCCCTCCTAGTATACACAAATGGTCAATAAGCAGTAAGTAAATGAGCCATTTGTTTATCATTCATTATTTTAATCTATGTAGTAAGATTTGGTTTTTTCCCTACTACCTTGCTTCTAATAAGTAATCACTTTGAGGAAGCCTTGATGTAGTACAGGTGCACATAATAGTTTTCATTTTGGCTAGTCACTACTATGGTGAAGAAGTCCACTGTGGTTGCCACCACATGCAAACTGTCATTGGTAGAGCTCAATGCCATTGTGCCCAGCACCTCATCCACATTCATGAAGCAAATTCTAGAGTTCACCTATAGGGTTTTGTATTTCTCATTTACTTTCACTTAATCAAAGAAATATTTGAAGAGAGACTAGTAATAAATATATTTGATGCCCATAGCTTTTCTTATGCTTGGGGAGGCCCAGAACAATGGTATTCTTTCTTTTTTTCAATGTAGCATAGCATATGGCATATAATACCTTTTGAAAGAAAAAGTCTAATTAATCTTTGAAAACTGATTAATAAGAGCATTAATTGATGTTTTTCAATACTCCCCTACATTCAGTTCTAGCTATTTTTGCACCTTTCAATTGACATAGACAATAAATATAGATTTCCTAACCCCTTTTAGTGGTAGTATTTTGAATTTGAAATATTTTGAACTATTTGACTAAAAATGAAATGAAATAATCTTGTTCTATTTCTGCCCCTTAGTTGAAAAGTGATGTCTCAAGTAATTAGGAAAGTAATTTGATGGAGAGATTCAATTTTTTCCAATCCAAAAAAGGTACTAGCGTTTGGTCTATTAAACAACAAAGATCACACTTTTTCCATTTTAGTCAAATAATAGTTTTACCTACATGAAATTCTTTTGTTTCTCAGTATTATTGAAATTATCATCCCTATTTCACTAAAAAGCCTTCCTATCTCTTACCAATGTATGAAGTCTACCAATCTAGTTACCTTCTTCTTACCTAGGAGGTTCCTTACATAAATTCTTAATTAACCTAGAAGTTGCTTTCTTATTTATAGAACATCAATAGTTTGGTTACTTGATCTAAGAAGTCATTAGAATAAAAAGGTAGCACCAAAAAGGATATGTAGATTTTGTTTTTGATCACTGCTTAGTAAATTAACCTAGCTTTAAAGGTAATTAGATCAAAGCTAGGAGCATATTTTCTTCTTAAAGATTCCTCCATGTCTATTCACTCTCCTCAATTCAACTATCACCAAAACCATAGTATGATTTGGAACTATGATAGGTCATAATGAATTTTTTATTCAATTAAAAGTAGTATTGCATGACCAAAAAATTAGAAGAGTAACACCCAGCAAGGATGATATATTTAACTATCTTATTCATAGGGTAACCAAGGAAAAAGAAGAGAGGGTAGTGCTTGCATAACTTGGTTATTCCCATGATGAATAATCAATAAGATAGGCTACATCGATCCAGCCCCATTGATGTAGTCTCATTAACACATGCTAGGATGTGTTGATGCAAGTACATCAACACTAATGTAGTCATTACCTATATAAATGTGCTCACCCCTTACATTTATGATATCTTTCGATTGTAACCTTAGCTAAAATTCTTGTAATTTTCTTTTGTAGAAGTTAGAATATTTTCCCTCTGAGTGCCCATAGTGTGGATTGAGGATATTGTGTAGCATTTTATTCAAGTGCTTATGTACTTGGACACATTTGCATGTGTGGTAATAAAATTGATATTTCCTCTATCCATTGTAGCACTTAGACTAGCATAATTATATTTCAAGCACTTTATTTTATATGAAATTTACATTCTCATTATTAAGTAATTAATTAGTGTTATTATTCACAAAAAGATTATTACAACCTCTTCAAGTATAACATATTAATGCTTGGTAATTCTAGCAATGGATACTTGGTACATCCAATAGTGTTAACATAAGTTCAAGACATGTATGGTATGTTGTAGTGAATACTTTACATTAGGATAGGTAGATAATAAAATAGTTAATTAGTCAATTAGTTTAATAATTTATTCAATTATTTATCAATTAGAATAAAATAATAAAAATCATAAAAATAAACATCTTATGCCTCAACCACACTTAACCATACACACTAATTAACATAAGTGTGGATTTGAAAAACAATGACTTACAACTACAAAATTTTCTATTTAAGAATATTACCCACTTAGATAACTAAGTCCATGAAATTTGATTGGATCACATGTAAATGTATGTGATTTATATGGTTGGGTAGAATGCCTACCCACCGCTCATCATTGGCATCGTTGTCGAGAACACAGTTTAACCAAGTGTGTTAAGTATTGATTAAATAGTGAATATGTATAAAATCATTGTAAGAAAAAAATAATGATTTATTGTTTATATGAAATAATAATAATAACAATAATATTATCTCAAGTAGCACTTAACACACATTGCTAAAATGATTTCTTCTTACCTGAATGAATCACCAACCCATGTTGATGACTCCAATGAGCAACATGTCAAAACTAAAAGGATAAATGGTAAGAAATCTCAGTAGATAAGGGTATTTTATGCTCATCTAGATTTCTACCTTCTATATTTTACCTTCACTCTCCATCAAGATGAGAAGTTATGCTGAAGGAATATGAAGGATAACATTGTGTTGCCTCCCCATCAATTTTTTCCTACTATGCTTATGGAGAATCTTATGATTGTCAAACTCCTACATTATATGGATTCCTAGATGCATAATGCACAACATCAAGCATAGGAGGAAGCTAATCCAAATCACCTATGAGCATAACTGATCTTCCTCTAAACTGGAATGAATGATTGTTGCATTAATGTTATATACAACATCTCCTATGGATGCCATGACAAGTAAAGGACTATGTTTTTCATGGTAGTATTTCACAAAAGCATCACAAAGTGTGCCTATGAGAACATACTTTCCCATACTAGGTTTTCTCTAGATAATCATGCATAAAGGGGAAAAAAATTCATTTGTTGGTTGTGAAAACATCATGTACCCTATAATTTTATTGTAGCATTTCTTTTGCTTAGCACCCAGTTTATTAGAATCATAGGAACCATAGTCACAGACAATGATAATCATGGATCCATATCATTTACTATTTGGAAATAAAACTTGTCACAAACTTTGTAGCATCTTCTCCTAGATACTATAATGTCCATTCATGCATCCTATCAACATTTTGTAGGCTAAGCATATCCAATTCTGTTCTCAAGAAATGACCTGTTGATAAGAGATTATCATTGAGGATTTCAAAATCATAGTCTTCATGATCCTACACCTAGGGAGTTACATCTACAAATTATTTTTCTTCCTCCAAAGCTCACTAGAATCCTTCTTCAATATTAATTTCTAATGCTACATATAGATGTTGAATAACGAACCACTTTATTTCAATCTCTTCATCATTAGATCCAAGATCTTGCTCCACATATCTAAATAAGAAAATTCAATAACATCATAGTCCAATAATATTCAATCCATTTTTTCCCTTTGCTTTGGTGGGATGAAAAACTTGGGATAGATCTCATACTGGCATCAGGCTCCAAGTGACATGAATTCCAATTTGGGTTATCCTTATTCTTCATGTTCTAATTGTGCTCTCTTAAACCCTACAACAATGATACACCATCCATTAGAAGAAGATGTTTCTTGTACATATTAATAATAGTTGTGTAGTTTTCACCTTCATCAACTTCCTCTAAATTAATTAGAACTTTTTTTGTAAACCTCTTGAGAAACATTGATGGTGTGGAAAACATGACTACAATTCACCAAAAGAAGCTCATACACATTTGAAAAATGTCCATAGCACTAATGTCTCTATCTACAATAAAATCCATCATGAGCCTTCTAGATAATGATAAAGCATAAACATGAGGATTCCTTGACTTTGAAATTTGGAGTAGCATGTCACGAAAACATTGTGATTTCTTCTTATATTTATCTACATATTTTGCAATATATTTTCTGATAACATATCATGACATTACTAGTTAAAAATTTGTGTTTTTCCTCCATTTATGAAGCATCATTTTTTTATGAACATTAAGCCTCAAATAATTTGTTCAAGAAACATAAGTAATCTCATTATTATTTTCTAGATCTTTCTGAAGAGTGGATTCTAAAGTTTATGACCAAGAAACATTGTACCTAGAATTAAAAGGTATGGAAGCTAAATATCTATATAATTTTTATTCTAAGATAAATTAAAGTTTACCTACTAATAGAAATGAATGCAATGGCAAGAAAATAGTAAGGAAATAGTAATTCAATTAGAATGTGATACCTACAAACTTCTTTGCCATTATGTTTTCTTAAGCATGCATCATATTTGTAAAAATTATGTCTTTAAATAACATTAAGTAAATCAACATAATTAGTTTATGAATCCATACATTGTAGTTGTTCAATAGTCAACTCACATGGATGACACAACATATTTACATGTAAAGCCTAAGTGGAAAGACATATTGAAAAATATAACAATGGAAAAATTAATTTTTTCATATTCCATGTAATATTAGCAAAAAAGCTTCGTAAAAAGAACTTAAAAGATAAACAAGAACTTACATTATTAGGATGTACATTAGCTGTAAATCTTGGATTTCATGCATTTGTAATTGAATCAAAAAATTCCTTTGCCCTATGCATGATGTTAGGATCATTTTAGTAAAGTTCATCTACCTTTAGAGCATCTTGTATCCATAGAAAACCATGCACATGTGGAGATCTATGATGCTACCACTCATATTATGTCCAATAGTCAACAACATGGAATTCTATCATCAAAACTATTTTTACAAAAGTAATGTGACAATTATGCACAAACTTTGCAACGATATGTGGATTTTCTATGATATTAATGTGCCTCCATCATTTTAGTTCTATTGAGTTATTTGGGAGATATCCTTCCATTAAATTATGCAACTTAGGATCATAAAGATCTACTACACTTAAACTAAAAATAATAGTAGGTGTTCCCAATTAAATCACCATGTCAGTTAGCTCTACTTTACATTTTCTAGAATAAGATGTTGTACTGTGAATGGAGGTACTGTATTACATCAAATTGTCAACAATGACATGCAATGGAGCATTATGCAATTGCTCTTGTAGTTTCTCAATAGTTATGTATGCATCAATAATAATTTTTTTAAAAAAATACAAATGTAGATTCGATTTCCCATCTTCTTCTAATGACATTATAGATGTTCCAACTAAAAAAGTTGATTACTCAAAAGATCCATAGATTTAGTGCAGTAGCCTCAACCCCAAAGCCTTTGTAAAAATGGGATTCAAGGTACCCTAGATAGCCTAGTAGATTACCCGAGGACTTATAGAATGCAAAACAAATGATGCAAATGATGATAAATATAGACCTAAAAATCAAAAGAAAAATATTCTGCACACAAATTGAAATTTTAAAACTTTATTTAAATAAATAAAGAATAAGTTTAGAAATATCTACAAGTGTTTCCCTTGAGAGAGCAAAGGAGGGTTCACTAAGGTATTAGTTCAAAGCCCATTGAAGTCGATGTGCTATGCTCCACTAGCTGGGTACTAATCCACTCTTGCTACTTTTGAATCTTCTCTACCACAACCTCAGATCTACAACTTATTTCATTGCTAGGGGTGAAAAAATTGAGAAATTTGGTTACCAAATTACTCCATTCTAAGGGTTGAAAGTCTCAGAAATGTAGCATTAATATCAAAATCCACATCTTCTCTACCACAACCTCAGATCTACAACTTATTTCATTACTAGGGGTGAAAAAAGTCAGAAATTTGGTTACCATATTGCTCCATTCTAATGGTTGAAAGTCTTAGAAATGTAGCATTAATATGAAAATCCACAAGTCTCAAGTCTATAATGATTTCATGTTGGCATTCAAGAGACTATAAACATGGAAGAATACAAGAGATCTTAAGTGCTTGAGAATTCCCAAGCATGGAATCATGAAAATTTGTGGAACCTTGAAAAAAAAATTATCAAACCCATAAATGATGTTCAAGGTTGATTTTTATAGGGGTGGACCCCTAAATTTTTATGGTGTTTCAATGACCCCTCTTTGTTAGTGTCTGGAGGGTTGACCCAAAAGGCACCAAAAAAGAATACAAAACACCACTACATATTATAACACTACCATGCATACAAGCCATATAAGATGATAAAACCAAGCTATCGAAGTCACAAAAACTACTAGTTTAAGGTTGTAGTAGGACATGGTACTAGTTTAAGGCCCTAGTAGGCCATTGAAAGTAGGATTTCTTATTGATGATTATTGGTTACATGTAGTATGGCTTTAGATAGGAATGATTGACTAGATTGGCTAGCTCATTCTAGCCATGTTGGTTATCCTAAATACATTGTTTCCATAGGCTCTAGTAATAAGAAAGAGCCCTTCCTAGTTGGCTAAGAATTTGTCTGCATGCTTGCAGACAACTTTAAGGACTAGGTCATCTTCTTTGATCTTATGCCCAGTCACGTTGTGGTGATGCTACTACTACTGCCTCTCTTGATAGTGTTCAATGTGAGCAAGCACTTGCATATGTTGGTCTTCCATTGAGTCTAGGGCTATTGTCTGCAACTCCATCTTCTACTCATCATTGATGAAGTTGGTCAAGGCTACTCAAAGTGAAGGCACCTACAATTCAATAGGTAAAAGAAGTGAAGAACCATAAACTAGGCCATAAGGGATTACACTAGTTGCCATGCCATAAGTTGTACAATAGGCCCAAAGTGCATGGACAAGTCACTCATGCTATTTTTTCTTGTTGTTGTCAAGAATCTTCTTAATAAAGTTGATGATGGCTTTGTTGCTAACCTTTCCCTATCCATTGGCTTGAGGGTAATACAAAGATGAGAAAGAATTGTTAATGCCTAAGTTATAACAAAAATATTTTGTTTTGTGGATACTAAATTATGGTTCATTAGTTGTAACTATGGTCATGGGGATAACAAAATTGGATACAATGTTATCTAGGATGAATTTGCAAACTTGTTCAAACATAATCTTCCTTGGGGGAATAGCTTCAACCTACTTGATAAAGTATTTGGTCATAGTGATGATGAAACTATGTTCTACTAAAGACTTGGGCATTATAGGTCTAATGATATCTAATTCGTAACATTGAAACAACCAAGTGATCTGAGTGGTATGCAACTTAGTTGGCGATGCATGTATGAGGTTGCTATATCATTAGCATGTATCACATGACTTAACCTTTTGCAGGCAATCATTTTCCATATGAGATCAATAGTAGCCTAACCATCTAATCTTAACAGTCATAGATGTAGGTCCTATATGTCCTTCACAAACACCCTCATGAACCTTATCTAGGACTATTCTAGCTTTAGATTTACCTAAGCACTTTAGGAGTATGCCATCATAGAATTGTCAACATAATTTGTTATCACCTATGATGACATACTACTTAGATCGCTTGCATACAACATTATTTTGAGTAGTAGTTAGGTCTTGTGAGTATACATTATGCATAAGATAAAATTTGATGTTGTCATAGCAATCCCTTGTAGGAGTAGTATGAATGATGACCACAAAGGTATCTTCAATGTTCTTTGTCATGGAAATAGCATAGTCCTTAGTTAATGTGGACAACTTACTAAACATATTTGGCATCACATTTAGGGATAATGTTTCAATCACATTGGCTATGACATTCTCATTTTGAGGTATATGCTAAACATCAACATCTATAAATTATTGTAGTAGTTGTTTCCCTACGTCACAGTAAGGTTGTAAATTCTTGGCTTTACATGCATACACCTTGGTTACTTTGTTAAACACAAGTTGTAAATTACCTTTGATTGTTAAGCATCTAATTGCTAGGTCATGAGCTACCATCATCCCTCTGATCAAACCCTCATATTATGCTATGTTATTGGTACAAGAAAACTTGAAACAATAGGCCAAGGATTGGATTTCACTAGATGGAAATGTTATGATGGTAGCTACACTGGCCCCATGCACATTTTAAGCTTTGTCAAAGTGCATGAATGCCACATAACCCATAGGTACTTAGCTAATGGTGTTAATATACTCATCAGGGAATTCAAGATCTATGGTTGCTTGGTCATTAATAGGTCAAACTATGAGTTGTACAACTATAGCTTGACCTTTCATTGAGGATTGAGAGACATAATAAAGGTCAAACTTAATGGTTATGGCTTTTCATCAGGCTATAGGACTACTCTCATAGATTTTGGTTGCTATGGCTCTGAGCACATTGTCTTTGCAAATGATGTTGATTTGGCTTCTAAAGAGGTAGTGTCTTCACTTCTTCAATGTGAAGACAAGTGCTAGACAATAATTCTTCACTTTAGTGTATCAAGTCTCATGGGCAACTAATGCATGGCTAACATAATACACTAGAATCTCCACACCATCATCACATTTTTGACAAAGTAGAGAGGGACTGGATGTGTTAGAGATGGCAAGGTAGATGTAAAATGGTTTACGTTCTTATAGAGGATATATTGTTGCTAGTTGTGCCAACTATTGCTTAAGGTTTTCAAAGAATTATTGACATTAAGCCATCCACTCATAGTGAAATCCTTGCTTAAGCAAGTGTTGAATGGGCTATAACTTATCTGTAAGCCTAGCAATGAACCTCTAAATAAATTGCAATCTACTTTATAATCCCCAAAGCTTCTTAAGGTTGGTAGGTGTTGCTAATCTAGATATGGCCTTAACCTTATCAGGATCGACATGTATCCCTACTTTAGATACTCTAAAGCCAAGCATGTTACCAATCCTGATACTGAAGATACATTTCTTAGGATTGAGCTTATGCTCATACTTTGAGGCATCATTTAAGCACAAGACCTAAGTCATTATCATGGTCACTGGCCACTTTGGACTTAATAGCTATGTCATCAACATAATTTTTAAGAAATTCTAGCATGTAATTGTTGAAGATATATCTTAAGAAATCATCCATAAGGATAGTAAGGCATGTCCAGTCACGGTATTGATAAGTTGATTAATACTAGGCAAAGGGAAGTCATCCTTGATGGTCACTTTATTTAGGTCTTAGAAATTGTTGTAAATATAGATACTTCCATTTTTCTTAGGAACTATCACTATGTTGAATACCCATTTTGCATAGTCGACAGCCCTAATGAAACTAGCTTGGTGGAGCTTTGAGTTCTTATCATGAACTACCAAGGCTAAAGAAAGTCTAATTTTACATACTTTTTGCTTAAGTTGTCTAATGCTAGGGTCCAGTATAATATTTTTTTGTACTAGGCATGGATCTAAGAATAGCATATCTTCATATGACTAGGAAAAGACCTATATATTATTTTGTAGAACCTTCATGATGTCTTGAACCTATTGAGGTTGTAGTGAGGAACTTAATTTAAAGGTTTTCTCCTTACCACTATGTGTCATGATAGGAACCTTAACTAGAGAGTCTTCGGTTATGTTTTCTACCTCTAAGTCAAGGGTTTTGACTAGGTTTTTAGGCCATTCTAGAGGTTTCTTTATCAAGGCTATGTAGTCAACAAGACTCTCTTACTCAAGATCTAGGTAATTAGCGCTAGTAATTGTTATTCCTGCATAGCCCTACGTGCATGTTGTGCATATCCCTCTGCCACAAATGACTTAGGCATCACACATCATGCTTTTTTTTGGTACCTTCTGTAGTGGCCCAAATCATAGACATAATGTGGGCCCCAACCACTATGCTCATGGCATAACCTACATAGAAAATGTTGTGCATGGTCCCACAACCTACAACCAAGTCATGGACCACATAACAAGCACAACAAGAAGCACAACTGACATAACTCACCACAACATCCCTAGGCTTGGATTAGGTATTCCAACTCATCCAAACCTTAACAGAAGAGGTTAAGTGGCTTAAGGTCACCTCCTTCGAAATGGTTCATGTGATGGACTTCTAGTAGGATGATTTGATTAGTCCTATTGTTCCACCACTGACACTATCTATTGGGATCACACTCCCCTAATTCACCAAATACAATGGTGAAGGGGACCCTAATACATACCTAGTAACATTCAGGTCTAAATGTCTTTTACTACAAGCATGGCCACACACCATCATATGGGTGTTTGCCATGTCTTTAAGAGGTAAGGCACTCAACTAGTATTGTGTGCTACCTAGGTCCTCAATTTCTTCTTTAGAGGATCTCCTTAGCCTATTCTTCACATGTTGCAAGTATAACTTGAAGCTAGAGGTGATCCTAGACCAGCTTATGCAAATTAGGTAGGGCCACTTAGAGCCCATGTACAAATTCATACAATGCTAGAGCATGTTGCACAATGAAATCCATGAGCCCATTGTTGAAATAAACCTATTAGTAATCTTCAAGGGTGTATTGAATGACTTTATTAAGTCAAAGTTGTATTATCTAGCCCTGCAATTCTTGAGCCAAGCATTTAATCAAACCAAAAGTATACAGGATGCAGTGGAAGATAGCAAGGACCCAACCTACATGGCCTATGGGAACCTACACATAAAAAAGGATAAAGACAAGGGCAAACAAATGAAAACTATAATAATGGTAGCCAAAGAGACCAAGACATCCAACACCAAGCCAATGGCTAGGCCATCTAAGGCCCTAGCTAATAATAAAGCTTCTAGCTCTAGCACTACAGCAAGTAACCAAGTTGCATCATCGAGGGCCATGGAGTAAGATGTCTCAAGGCCCAACTTTGAGCACAAGGACCACTAAAAGTACATTTTGTTGCCTTTGAAACCATTAAAACCTTTAGACCAATTGCTCAAGAATGGAAAAATCTAGTACAAGCATATGTCTAAGGATTCTCACAAGAGACATAATAGATACTACGAGCTCCTGAGGAACCTGACATCTAATACCCCAAATGAGCCTCCAATCCCTAAGCATTTTAGGTGAAACACCATAAAATTTTGAGACCCTCTTGCTTTACTAGGGTTTTGGAATTTAGGCAAGGATTTCCACAAGTGTAGTGTCATGACAGTTTGGTAGGAAAATGTAGGCACTAAGATTAGACTATCCAGTTCGACAAGTTTTCTACCTTTAGATATGATAGGCCTGATGGACTCTCTGGGCTACTCACCTAGACAATTCACCTGACTGTCAGTCTACTCAGAAACTATGCTAGGAGTTGTTGAAGGTATTTGGAATAACCAAAGTAGTTCAACAAGTTTTCTAGTGAAGAAGTTTGCTACACTATGCTACGCTATGTAGCATAGCAAGTCCCAAAGGATAGTTTCTCAAGTGATCATGTGTGAATTGTTGCTAAACAAGGTGCTACGCTACATAGCATAGCATAGCGTAGCAAAGGAAAAATAGAAAGGCTCGGCTTACCAAACGATTCCAATAAAGAAGTTGCACTCGATGAGCACTCTGGCCTCTAAAAATGGTTGCCCTATTCGGCCTTAAGTCCTTGGACAAAGTTTCTTACTAGAAAGTGGTGAAGTGAACAAAAAGTAGGATATGCTAGCTACTATGCTATGTTATGCTACATAGTTTAGCATAGTGTACCAATAATACAAGAACAACAAAAAATGTTTTAAACGTAAGTTTAGCAGGTTCAAAGGCTTCCTATCACAAAGGACAAAGTTGCAGTTGTTAGCATGATCAAGCCTCAAAGAAACATTTTTAGCTTCAACACAAGTTCCAGTTAAAACCAGATGCTACGCTATGTAGCGTAGCATAGTGTAGTAAGGAGCCACTTATGCTATGCCAAAAAATTCGATAGCATGAGTAACACAACACTGGTACGGAAGCATCAAGGCATCTTCAGGAAACTCTAGAACTTGTTGATAGCAATATTCCTCATTTTGGCATCTCCTTGGTAAAATTAGCAATTCCACTCCATTTTGCACACCCACTAGTTAGCCCCAAAAACATTGTTCCTATGCTTGATCCTACTCGTAAGAGCAGGGAAGATGCAGTCCTAGAGCATAAGCTCCATTTTTGTTTGCATTGTTAGCAAGCTAATCTCAGCACACATAGTCTTAGAGGCATAGTCATAGCGTAGTAATTTCACAACCGACATTGCACATCTACGTGGTATAGGCACATCAGCATCTTGTGGGGTCTAGGACACATGGCATCCATGCCTCATTTCTTGCCTACTCCTAACCCTATAAATACCCTAGCAAAAAATGCACAAAGGGTTGGCTTTATGGCTTGGCTTTTTTGTTCAAAAAGTTAGCATTTTACATTGAGAAGAGAAGTTGGCTTGTTAGCATTTTGCATTGATTGGTTAGCTCCTTGATTAGCTCATCAGCAAACAAAGTTGACTTCTTGCTGCATTTAGTCTTTGAGTTGGCTCCTAGAAGGCATTGTTAGCACTTCCCTTGAGCATTCTAGTTATTCTTGAATCCCCTATGTGCCAATACCATTGTATAACTTGTTATACACATTTCAAATAAGGCAAAGAATTGAATCTGTGACCTTGGGGCAATGCACTTTCTTACTTCACTTTACTTTGCTATTTCTTTACTGTTATCATTGTTTGGCATTATTTCCTTCATTCCTACATTCATTGATCATCAGTTTTACCTTGCATATTTTGCATTCAAAACAACATTCATGTAAGGTTAAGTTACACTAATTAAGTCCCTGTTTAATCGACTAGATTATTCAGGGCACCCCACTTCTCTTTTATCCAGCATGGCCCTTGCATGGATTCAGGGTTAAGTTGTTTACTTGGCAACCTGTTAGTGTTCTAGCCACCAATGTTTTTGGTCACTACAATTTTTGGCGCTAGAAGGAGGGCCTTTGGGTGCCTTTTTCATGTCTTACAGGTAGTCCTGCATGCTTTCTGTACCTCATCATGTGTTAGTGTAAATGTGATACCATTTTGTGATTGTTTATGCATCGTGTGGTGCAGATTGGTCACCATGATGCTTCCTTTGGAATCTGGCAGGATGAAAAGCCTTTGATCTCCTCTTTATTTTCATGTTTCTTAGTTTATGATACTTCCTTTTGCAATACATAAGATGATTCTTACAATGATCAATGTTTCCACCTTGAGCCTTGAGGCTCCTTTCTTGGCCCAAAGCATCATGGGTGCTAAGCAGCCACCTAGCCGGTGTTGGTGCCATGCCAATCCCTTAGGGTTCGACACTTGTCACCTGAGTTCTTGGCACAAGAAGTAGAGCATTACAACTTCATCTTTGCAAAGGTCTAGGTGGATCTACCCCTAGATCACCAAGAACGTGAGCACAAGCACAATTTTGAGTTCCTTTATTAGAATGGGAAGGAGTTTGTCCCAAACCCTAATGTTTTCATCTCCTTGACGGAGATGTATCTATGCATCTTTGATCAGCTGCTATGAGTCACTAGACCTAGGGAGTGGGACTTTTTATCCCATTGTAATGAAGCATTCTAGGATGAACAAGAAGATATGGACTCCCAGTCTGAGGGGGTGGTCAAACTTACCCTGTGACGATGCATTCTATCATGATTTTCAAGCCAAATCCCCTTTTTGCGGTGGCTTCCTTTGTGATCACCACAAATCTACCCTAGTCTACACTTTCATCTGCTATGGGTAGCCATCCTACACCTTCAATGTATCAGCAGGAGCCTCCCTTAGTTTTGTACCTAGGAACTCTTCCTCCCCAATCTGTCCTGTCCTCATACCAACCACTAGTTACACCCATGTTGCCTTACATACACACAGCTTCTATCTCGCAGTTGCTCAGAGACTCTTCTCCTATCTCATTTCCTGAATCTATTCCATCATCAGCATTAGGGCTAGTCCCAACCATGTGGTGGACCCTAGCAACTTTGCTCCCCACCTCGCAGCCCCACCAGATACCACAACATGCTTACCACCAAACGTACCAAGTCTTGCAAGTACTGTAACCAAGCGCTAGGCTATGGCCTGTTCCATCAATCATGAAAATGACCAACCTCGTAACACCATCAGTAACCATTGCTCTAGCAAGACCACTCAATGGGTGGTGGACCCCACAAATAACACCCTTCGTAAGGGCAACTCCAACAGCTCCTCCTATGACCCAAGCCACTGCCTTTGCTACACTACAAATGATGGTTGCCCTCGTAGCCCCACAACTGTCCATGTTGTCTTTGGGTTTGGATCAAGCATTTTAACTTATCTAGACCCTTACTCAATAGGTTAGGCACCTCAAAGCCACTAGTTCTGAGATGGTGCAAATCATGGATTTCTACCATGATGACCTAATCAGCCCAACGGTTCCTATGTTAACATTACCCCCTGGGATGCTGCTATCCCAATTTATGAAATACAATGGGGAAGGCAACTCTAACGCACATTTGGTAGCATTTAGATATGAATCTTTGTTATTGCAATAATGGCTATATACCATCATTGGAATCTTTGCTATGTCTCTAATAGGCAAAGCTTTAGATTGGTACCATGCACTCCTGTGTGCCTCCATCTCAACATTGGAGGAGTTGCTGACCCAGTATGTGACCTGCATCAAATATAACTTGAAGCCTGAAGTCACACTAGATTAGTTAATGGGACTTAAGCAAGACCCACTGAAGTCAGTGTAGAGGTTTATACATTAGTGGAGTATCACCTTGAACGAGATTTGCGAGCCTATCGTGAAGGCCCACTTGCTAGCCATCTTTAAGGAGGCAGTCAACAATTTCATCAAATCCAAGCTGTATTACCTAGCCCCATGCTCTCTAAGTCAAGCCTTTGCATAGATGAAAAGCATTCAAGATGCAGCCAAAGCCATCAGGAACCCAGCCTATGTTGCATATAAAAATGCACATACCAAAAAAGACAAAGAGAAGGGCAAAGCTGTAATGGCGATGGTGGCCGTAGTGGCAAATGAGGCCAAGCCCAAAAACAACAATAACAAGAAAGAAGTCGCTACACCAACTAACCCTATGCCTAACCCAAGCAACACTACTCAACTTTCCACGTTGACACCTGAAGCATCCACCCTGCCTAAGCCTAACTTCAAGCGTAAAGATCACTCCAAGTACACCCCGCTACCTATCAAGCCTTTAGAACTTTTGAAGCAATTATTAGGGTTGAGGTACATTCAAGAAAAGTGGATGCCAAAGGAGGCAACCAAAAGGCATCAATAGTACTACAAACTCCTTAGGAACGCCTCCTTGGCTTTGCCCAATGAGCCTCCAGTTCCTAAGAATTTTAGGTTGGAATAGTTCTGTGACTACCACCAACTCTGTGGTCATGACACAGATTACTATCTAGCCTTAAAAGATGACATTCAATAGATGATTGATCAGGGGAAGTTGGTGCTGGACAAAAGTAACTCCTTCTACCCTAAAAATCAATCCATGAATGTTTACAAGGACCCTGTCAACACTAACAATACAGGGTACATCATCAACACCATTGGCATAGACGGTAATTTGGAATCGTGATAGTAGTCGTTTGTGATTCACGTACCTCAATGTAGCATAGCAACACCAACAATGGCCAGAAAAATACCATAGCAACCATTTTTCCTTAAGGTCTCCCCTCGAAAATCCACCCCTACACCTTCTATAGTTAACAATGCACCACCACCTGCACTAACCTCGCAAACACCATTCATCATTAGGGGGCCAAATCACTCAACTAACCCCATCCCACGAAACCAACATAAGACGACAACACAGCCTTCTCATTCTAGCAAATGGGAAGAGCACCCGATAGGTGAAATGACTATGAAATGTACTGCTCCAAGTTCTTCCAAGCCTACTCCATCATCCTCTACATCTACGCTTGCCTCATTACCAAAAGTTAACACTGCTATGCATGCATAGTCATCACCACCTTGCCCAAAAGGGTCTAACCTTAAACCTGAAAATGCTCCTCCTCGGAAAATCTGTCTTCTAGGATGAATGGAAGAAGAGAAGGGCAATAAGCAATAGGAAAATGGACACAACCTCTTAAGAATCCTTACTCAGGTCAAGTAGGTTCTAAAGAAAAAGAACACGACATTGAGCTTGTATGACCTAGTAATGACTTCCATCGCACATCATGAGGCTTTGGTTCACATGCTAACATCCATACCAGTGGATGAGAACATGCTGGTAGAAGAAAAGGCAATCCACTCAATCGTACTTCCTTCTACACTTGAAGAACCACAACCATTCCAATTGACATTCTATGATGAGTCCATTAGGGAAGACCTTGAAAAGAGTCAAGTGAAGATAGCACCCCTATTCATCATAATTCAGGTCAATCAACATAAGATCCAAAGACTACATATTGATGATGGGGCTGCTACGAATGTCATCCCATTCCCCATAGTGGACAAGTTGGGTTTGGTAGACCAAATCAAACCCACAACAACATCATGTTTGAAGTCATTCAACGGGGCGCGGGTAGTGGTGAAAGGCATTGGCTTCGTGGCAGGGTACCAGTTCCCCACAAGTGCAATGTTTATCGTGGTGGAAGAGATGCCTGAGTTTAACCTAATCTTAGGGAGGTCATGGTTAGCCCAACTTAGGGCCATCTCTTCACCCATACATTAGGAGATCCACCTACCTTACATAGGTAGGGAGGTGGTGATCCACGGTGACGAGGTGACAACCTAGGCAATAAACAACGTAGATATGGAGTAAGGTTCAAAGGTCATAACCTCTAAGAATGAGGCACCTGTCTCCATTGATACTAACTATTTGACAAAAGAGCCAGCCCAAGATGCCAGCTTAGAAAATGAGATTGTGTCAGCCGAGTTACCTTTTCAAGTAGTAGATGACGATGTGGAAGAATACCATAATAAAGCCTCTCAGCCTTACGTGTCGCCAAACCCACGATAGGTTAGGAAGCAGTTGCGAGGATGATCGTTACTCATGTAGCATAGCAACTCCACTGTTCCTCACCCGATTAACATCCATTACACACTTATTTCTTGTTTGCCTCACATTCTTTCATTTATGCTATGCCTAACTTATTCTTTAAAACTATTCACATTTCATCTGTTTGCATTACACCATGGCCTGCTAAGGCCTAAAATTGGAAAAAGTTTCCCTTACTATCATCACACGACTCAAAATGGCCTAAAACTACACATGGCCTACTAAGGCCTAAAACTAGTGAATTTTCTTCTTTTTTCATTTTTCCATTATCCCATAGCCTAAAATGGCCTAAAACTACACACAGCCTACTACATCCTAAAACTGGTGAAATTTTCCCTTATCATAATCATACGGCCCAAAATGGCCTAAAACTACACACGGCCCGCTAAAGCCTAGAACTGGCAAAATTTATTTATTTTTCTTTTATCCATTACCCTATGGCCCGAAATGGCCTAAAACTACATACGGCTTGCTATAGCCTAAAACTAGTGAAATTTTCTGTTATCATAATCATACGGCCCGAAATGGCGTTAAACTATCGTAATGGCCCAGGATGGCCTAAAACTAAAATGAGACGTTCTTAATGCATTCAATGAACAAATGAAAAGAGAATAAAAAAATATAGATACAACATATAACACATAGGAAAAATAAATCTCTTGTTATTTCAAGTTCTTCTTTCACAAATTAACAATGTATGTAACATTTTATTAAATCAAATAAAATGATCAGCTGGTACGCTATGACCCTTTGCCCATCCCATCATTTCCTGCTTCGGTAGGCCCTACATTTTCACTTGGATCCTGCACCAGAAAAAAATAGACTAGTTAGCTAAAGTTGCAATAAAGACTCTAACAAGATAAATCATGGCTATGCTGAAGGATGATTGACCTAAGACGGCCTGACATCTATTTCAGGGGGTATCTAATCCAGACCTTCCACCAGGCATTGTAAAATCTCCTCTTCTATGATGTCGACCCAATTTCCATCATCCACGTTAGCACTTGTTATAACTTTCTCCTTCTCCATGGATGTCCATCTTGGAGGTCTAGGAGAAAAGGCAGCAGTGGTGGTTTCACCCGTAGGAAAGCTCACTTTCCTTTCGAGGGACTCACTCATTATCACCTGTTGCATGAACCTATCGTAAGGCCTAGAAGCACCAATAATATCAAGGAATACCTCATGAGTATGTAACTTGACTGAGGCATCCCTGTATTGGTTATGATAGGTGGCATGCTCCAGCTTATACATATGCTTAAGATTTTTCTGTGTCTACCCCCATTCATAAACCTTGGTGCTGTAATCTTTCTAGTCTTGGTTCCTCTAAGTTAACGGGTCCACTTGCATGCACTACTCTATTATCTCACAGGTAGCCTCATTGTTGCACCGCACAACCATCAAATACCTAGCATAGTCAATGACCGCCGTGCATCAACTACCATCGTTTGTATCTTGGGCCAACAAGAATTCATTCCTAGAGAAGAGATCTCCCACCTCAGTGGTCAGGTTGGCCTTCTACTTCTCAAGCCTCTAGACCCATTTCCAGAGGTGTTCATTCATGAACCTACATTTTCACAAAGAGTGTGCCAAGTACAAAGCACATTGGCTCTCCCTATCGTCTACACAACGAGGTACTTCGGTCACCTCCGGTGGAAATGCAGGCATGACATTAATCTTAACCATCCTCTTAGGGTCCCACTTAAGATGAGAAGCTACCAACCACATATAAAAAATCATTAGTCATAGAGGCATAGTGAATGCAATAACCATAGAGTCTAGCGTAGAATTTTAGCTTACCCACTTCTAGGTTGACTTGCCTTACATGATCGATCATGTCATTGACTACCCCTTCCATGAAAGTAAATTTGTCAAGGGTTTCACTCCATAGTCGCAAGTGGATCGAGGACGGGCTAGGAGTGTCAACAGTGGTGTCAACTGCATGGCAAAACATGTTAGTCAAAATGGAGAGTACCATAATGGGCTGATGGATAGCATAAATGATAGTGTAAAGCTCCTACCTAGCAAACCCTTAAGGGTGATACCGGGGGGGTCACCCATCAACACATTGTCAAATATGTGGTCAAACTCACCAACATCCAAATGGAGCTCCTCTCCTTCTAGCTGACCTAATAGTGTAGTAGCATCCTCGATGCTCATGTGCCCCTCCATCATTGAGCTACTCTCTATGAAGGGGTTGTCACTAGGGGCCTCGCCCTAGTTGCTAGAAGCCTCTTTATCATTGGCAAGCCCCCTTTCTTTGGTGATAGGGGCCTCCTCCTCTTCCTCCTCTTCATCAGCAGAGATCCCCTCCTCACCAACCGAGGCCCTTTCTTTTGTAGCAGGGGTCTCCTCCTCTATAGTTGCGGCCTCCTTGTTCTCGCCAATCACCCCTGTTGTAGGGGCCACCATCTCTTCTCCTTCTTCTTCTTCTTCTTCCTCCACATACTAACCTAAAGTAGATGCTACACTACCTAGTGTAACGCACCGTAGCAAACATTAGCCAAGCAACAAAAGAAATAAAAACATCCGAATACTTATTGATGGGAGGCTACACTCTATGTAGCTTGAACTATAGTTTCTTCCCCCTCTCTTTATTAGTATGGGGGGGTTTGTTGACACGACGAGACCTCTTGCACTGTAGCCTAGTCACTGCTGTCTCTACAATGAGGTGCTCCCCACTTGTCATACTGCCAGTGGTAGTGGGGTATGCCTCTCCCACACTATCCCTGGCCCAAAAGTTATGTGCCACCTGATCCTTGGTTGTCATTGCAAATGACTTCCCAATAGCTTTTGGAGGGTCCTGGGATCATGTGGTGTAGAAGACTTGGCAAATCCATGGTTTGGAGATCTGGTTACGATCTTGTAGCACCCAGACTCCATTCTTGTGGACTACCAAGAATTCTTCTAAATGTCGAAGGAAAGCTATGAAAAAGGCATGGTGCACATTAAAATAGGATTCAAGCTTCCCACGAAGCTTGACCATTTCAGCCTGCATGCCTTTGCAAAGGTGCTTGACCCAATTGAAATGGATCCCTTCCTCCATGACTTCCCTCATGATCCAAGCCTGCTCCATCCCAATGTTTTTTCCTTGGGACAATAGCTTTGAGAAAGCATGGGCATGGAAGATAGGGTAAACTATCTTGGCAACCCATATCTTGGCTTTCTCCATGTAAATCCCCTTTCAATCCTTGATAGCCCTCTACCAGTCCTCGATGTCCTCTTGATTATACACATCTTTCTTGGATTTCCTCCCATGGGGAGGCCATCAGAGGGGATGCCAAAACGATTCATGAGTAATTGATCATTAACATCAAGTACAACATGTACACCATGAATACATGTGTAGAAGTGGTCTACCTTCTCAGAGAAGGAGTCAGCTAGGGAAAGCATCTCAGCGGGCAGAACACTCGGGTTAACCGCCAAGAACAAATCCATAAGCCCTGCCTCCTAGAGGTTATGGACTAGTGTTGTTGGGATCCCATTGTAGAGCCAACACTAGGTCTCCTCCACCTTTCCATACTTAAAGAAGAGGTTGGTCTCGTCATGCTCGAAGGTAATTATAGTCACCTCGTGCGCTTTCTTCACTTATAAAATGATTTGTGAAAAAAGAAAACACAAACATATACACAAAAACAAAAAGAGAAAGAGGGTTAGCAAAACGTGAACATTACTCAACTCTCTAATAGTGAATTTACATTTTAGCAAATTTACATTTTAGCGTACTAGATTTGAATGGCATGGAAAATGATGGGAGATCCACCAAAGTGTCTTCGACGGTGATCAGCCTGAGGGATGCCCATTCCTTATCCAACCAACCAGCTTCTTTACATTTCCCATAAAACTGGGAATACTGAGTTGGATAGGTTTTGAACTCACCCTCGCATTGGCCTATCACGCTGGTGCGCATATCCCTAGTGGAGGAAAACTCCCGCAGGCCCATCTATGGCAATGCCAAGGCATCCGTATCATCGTGAAGACCACTCTTATCGATAAAAATCCTGGTAACACAAAAAAGAAAAAAAATGATGACATACACTATTAGCATCTGTGTCTAATGTAGCATGACTACATAATAAAATACCTTCATAGAACTCACCCATGGACATAGTAAACGGTTCTAGGTGGTTTCTAAAAGTGGGTGCCTATGTGGCAGGCAACAAACAATGTATTGTATAAGTGGTAACACTTATACTATGGCATCCTCTAGATTCAACTCAAGCATATCAGGCTTTTTGGACACTAGTTAGATCCTTCTACTTGCTTGCCCTTCATTAATCCATCAATCAGAAATTTCAGAATACCTCGATTTTCCCTAGGCAACAGGGTTTCTATGATTGCAGCTGCTACCTCCGCTGATATGTGTGATAAAATGATTACACTAAAGTACTAGAGGAGGAACTATAGGAAGTCCCATGCACCCTCCCAAAACTAGACCTCCTAGCACTTCACATGTGCATGGGGGAAAGGGACATTAGCCACCAGTTTGCTCAGGCAGCATAGGAGTCCTACAATTTCCAGGATAATCAAAATGGATCTCAGCATAACCCTGCATCAACGAAGAATCAAACATTAGCACCATCAATGCGTAGCGTAGTATGGAATTCTCACCACATGTAGCGTAGTAGGATTTCATAGTCACAGAAAAAATAAAATAATATAATATAATATAAAAGAAACAAATATATGCAAGCAAGTTTCACAATGTAGCATGGTCATCAAACCTTATAGAATGCAACAACATGCTAAAGAAAATAAAAGAAAAATAGGCAGATGGGCAACATAACATAATCAACACAATATAATCAACAAATCTAGCAATGTAGTGCTAGTGTAACAATATGACAAATCTACAAAGCCTCGCAACATATTGGCATGCTGCAATAACAGAGCATTATGAAGTGCGGCATAATGCTAAAACCCCCTTTGAAAGCAACATGCTATGCTAACTATGCACTAGGCTACGCAAGCTCATCCAAACCATGGTGACAAGGTAGTTGCAACAATGGTGGTCGAGGCGATGCTGCATGTGGCTGAAGCATAGCATCCATACAACCGCTGAGGCCAACTAGCGATAGCAATAGTGTAGTAGCAAAAATGGCAACTAAAGCAATGTCAAGAGATGCAGATTTTGACAATAACAATTATGGAAATCTGAATAGCAAAGGCAACGTAATAACTTACCGAGTGGATAGAGTCTTCTCCAGCACTACAATGTGCACATGAGTCAGGTGCCCCAAGGTGTTCTCGACCTCGTCCACTTTAGCAAGCCCTCGGTGCTTATGTTAGGCTTTAGGTGCCATCGCTTCACTCATAGATACTATTGGTTGCTATGCTATGCTATCTCGATTTCTCTCGGCATAATCACACTATGCTCTGGATGTGGGATTTGCACTCTAACAATGAAAAGGACAAGTTTACTAGGGGTAAACCCCTATTTATAGATGATGTGGTGAAAAGAACTTGTCATTTTTGCACCCCGAGTAATGTGGGATGTCCCATGTAGCGTAGTATTAGTGTATCATAAAATTGCAATAGCGTAGCATCTCTGTTTGCAATTAGGTGGGTCCCAATCAAGAACTTTGCCTCACATTAAATTAAAAGCTTGCTCGTACGAAGCCTGCATGCCACGGTCCGCAAAGACCTTAAACTAACAAATTTATCAAAAAAAATGTATGCCAGTTAACAGTCCACAAAGACCTTAAACTAGTGACTTCATCTAACAGTACAACATGGTCTGCAAAGAACTTAAACTAAAAAATTTATCAAAAAAATATGCCAATTAACAGTCCACAAAGACCTTAAACTAGCGACTTCATCTAACAGTACACCATGGTCCACAAAGACCTTAAACTAGCAAATGTATCTAGAAACCTATTACCTTCATTCAAGAATCTGTGTACCATGGTCCGAAAAAAGCTTAAACTAGTAACATTACCTTTTACAACCTATTAATGGTCCACCATGACCTTAAATTGACATACTTATTGTCAGTTACATATTCGAATCAGCTTGCGATCCACCATGACCTTAAACTGGTAATCTGCGAATGTGGCCAAATAGCTGATAGTCATTGCATGTTTCATTGTATTTTCTATTATGTGTCATAGCTTCAACTATGTATTACTTGACCAGGCTTCTTCTTATTTTCTTAGGTTGAACAAGATGGCCATGTAGTGGGATCTACACTCACTACTAACTTTAACATGTCCTCATGGTAATCTTGCAAGATACCTAGACTTAGAATCGATAGTCTAGGATGTGTCAACTAATAACACTATAGCATCCCTAGATTGGCCCAAGCACTTAGTCGAAGCCTTAGACTTAGAGGCCAAGGATGTCACTAAGGACCCTCTCATCAAAGCATCGATAATGACATCTAGGGGGGAAACATAAACACTAAAGCTTAGTTCCCTCCTCGATGAACAAATGCAAAAGGATGTAACCAGAGTCCACAATGTCAAAGTATTCACATGGTCTTACAATGATATGTTGGGATTAGCTAATAGAACATAACATTGTGTTAGATCCACATGTCAAACCAGTTAAACAAAAGGCTCAAAAGGTTAAGCCAGAAATCATACTAGTTGTACATGATGAAATCACTAAGCTATACTAAGCAAGTTTCATTCGCACTGTCAATTACTCAGAATGGGTGTCAAGCATCATTGTAGTCTCTAAGAAAATGGGAGGAATATAGATCTGTATAGACTTCTAAGACCTGAACAAGGTAACGATTAAAGACTTCCTACTATCAAGTATCGACCAGCTTATTAACAGTATGGCTAGGCTTGCTTTACTATCCTTCATGGATGGGTTCTTTGGTTATAATAAAATTCGCATAAATCTAGAGCATCAGTTGATGACTAAATTCATGACCCCTTGGGGTACTTTTTGTTACATAATGATGCCCTTTGGCCTAAAGAACACCAAAGCAACCTACCAATGGGCCATGACCTACATATCCAGTGACTGCCTCCTAGAGAGACTGAACGATTACGTAAATAACATAGTGGTCAAGTCTAAGCTAGCTTTTGATCATCCCACTAATATAGATGTAGTCCTGAAACATTGTCATAGGCATAACCTATGCCTTAACCCAAAGAAGTGTGTTTTTGGCCTAAAAATTGGGTGCATGCTAGGCTTTGTAGTTTTAAAGGTTGGGATATGAGTGGACCTTGACAAAGTTAAGGCCATCATTAACCTAGCACCTCCTACTAACCTTAAAGAATTTCACAGGTTGCAAGGTAGGATACAATTCATCAGAAGGTTTATAGTGATGTTGAATGACAAGTTACACCCCATGCAACACTTACTCAAGAAGGGGGTTAACTTTGAATGGACAATACAGTGCCAATAAGCCTTCAATAACTTGAAGAAAGAGCTTTTACACCTCCTGACTGTTTACCCACCACAGAGGGATAAGCCTTTCTATATCTACCTTGCTACCACAGACATGCCTATCATAGCGCTATTGTGCCAAAAAAGAGAACATGGCTTTGAGACCCTAGTCTATTACTTGAGCCACACATTCATAGCATATGAATCCAAATACAATGAAGTTGAAAGGAATTGTCTTGCTTTAGTGTTCAGGCTAAAAATGTGGAGACACTACCTATTCTACAACCAAGTGAACATCATATGCAAAAGCAACATACTTTGGGCTATCACAAACAACTTGTACGAAAGTAGCAAGATAGCATGATGGAAAGCAATAATAGTGGAATTTGATTTACATTATGTGTCCTAATAATCAAAGAAAGGCCAAGCAATAGCTACGCAGCTTGCGACCTCACCCGTTGATGATCAGGCAATCATAGAACCTGAATTCCCTTATGAACATGTTAGCACTATCAATCTTGTACCATCACATTTTGAGGCAACTTTACACTTCGACAACGCCTCAACTATGTGAGGTGGCAGTGTCACCACTATCATCTCATTTTCCCTAGGGTACATGCAACCCTTTAGTTACCTTTTCATGTTCCTTTGTATGAACAATGTAGCTAAGTACGAAGGACTCGTTAGAGGCCTCTTAGTGGCCCAACAATTAAAAATTCAACATCTAGTAGTTTGAGGCGACTCCTAGCTTGTTATCAAGCAAATCACTAAGGTCTACATCTGCAAAGCTTTGCATTTACAACCCTATTATGATTTAGCCAAAAAATTTTTGCAGCAGTTCACCACAATAGACATACAACATGTGCCACGCAATGAGAACATGGTAGCTGATGCCTTAGCTATGCTAGCATTAAACATACCATCACATCTATTTGCAATGTGACCTACTTCTATTATAAAGTGTGCAAAACCTATAACCCAAGTAGTACACGTGGCCTTCGTAAGTTCTACCAACACCCAAGAGTGGTACACTAATGTGAAAGCCTACCTACAACACAGTGAACCCCCACATGCTTGACATCTGCCCAAAGGGATGCAATCTGAAAGCAAGGGCTACAGTATGTCCTGGTAGGAGATAATACCTTGTGTAAATGCTCCTTTGATGAAAAACTATTGACTTAAATTAGTGGGGAGGAAGTACAAAAAATAGTTAGCGAAGTCCATGAGGGACTATGTGAACGGCACATAGCTCCCAGGGCTATGGAAACTAAGATTAGACACCTATGGTATTACTGGCCTTGCATGGAACATGATTGTTTTACCAAAGTCAAGACTTGTGACATGTGCCAACACCACACAAATCTCATGCACATGTCACCTACTGAGTTGCACCTTACACAGATCACATGGCCATTCTAGCGATGGGGACTAGACATCATAGGACCCATCACACCTGAGTCTTCTACAGGGAATAGCTTGATCATTACTACCATTGAGTACTTTATGAAGTGGGCAGAAGCTATCCCCCTTAGAAAGACTACATCTTAGTAGGTTTTCCACTTAATCTTGGATAATATTGTAACAAGGCTTGGTCTTCCCATGACTATTGTGATAGATAATGGGCCATAGTTTAGTAGTGCAAAAACCAAAACCTTCTATAGCAACCTTGGCATTATGCAGTCTTTCTCGTTGCCATATTACTCATAGGCTAACAGTCAGGTAGAAGATACAAATAAGGCCATCATAAACTTGCTCAAAAGAATGCTTCACAATAGCAAGAGGCAATGACATGAGCAAATCCTCTATGTGCTTTAGGCCTACCATACGATGCGTAGGACAGCTACAGATAAGACCCCATACAACCTAGTCTACAAATTTGAAGTAGTGTTGCCCCTTGAATTGTAGGTACCATGACTATGAATGATCTTTTTAAGCATCATAAATGAAGCCCAGAATAATGAGTCAAGGATCATCGATCTTGACTCCATAGAGGAAGAGTGTGCATATACACTAAGTCGCATCAAATGGTATCAAGACAAGAAGCGGGAAAAACATCATGCAAATCTACATCGATGACTGATAAAAAAGGGAGACCTAGTTTTCAAATCTATGTGTGAACATGAGGATAAGTTTTTAGTGAATTGGGAAGGCCCATTCATAGTCACAAAAGCCTATAAGAATGGAGCCTTCAAGCTGGTAAACATGGATGGTAGAGAGTTTGCAAACCCTATAAATCACCTATACTTGAAGCTATACTTCATCTAAGGTAGAAGCAAGGTAAGTGTCATAGTCCACTATGACTATAAACTAGCATCAATAGTTTGCCATGACTATAAACTAGCACAGATAGTCTACCATGACTATAAACTAGCACAGAACATCCAATATGATGTTAAATTGGCATAGACAGTCTGCTATGACATTAAACTGGTCCATCCACCATATGCTACAATGATAAACTAGCATAGCGGTCTTCTAGGACCTTAAAATAGCACAACAACCATCTAATATGATGATAAAATAGCACAACAGTCTACTGGGACCTTAAACTAGCACATCAAATGGTCTACCAAGACCTTAAAATGGGTTCGCAGCACAACACTTCCAACTCATAATCCATGATCATTCAAGAAAGCAAGTGTGCACAGTGCCAGCTTGTGGTGGAGCATTGTAGTTCCAGAACACAGTTCACAATGGCAAGTAAACACCCTTTGGAAAAAATGTGATGCTACTCCCCCTGGCATCTTGCTAATCCTCTGGAGATGTTATCTGACATATTGTTGACTTTCCAGAGCTACTTCCACCATAGCCTATCACCATGGTAGTAGCTTCCATTGTTAGCACCTACTGCTAGAGCCCCAGCACTATTGTGGCCTAGCCACAAAGTTGTTACCCTCCAGCCCCTGCCATCACCTCGGCCCAAAAGATGTTTAGCTATTGGGCATCTTGCCTTATAGCTAAACTGCATAATATTTTCCTTAGGTAGGGACTCCCAAGCACCTACATCACCATGACTCCTAGCCTCCTTAGTGTCAACCTCTTCAGCCTACCGCCACCATAGCTGAACATTTCTTACCTTAGCAATAGTGCCTATCACTTTAGCAATGTCTAAATCAAGTAAGATCTTTGCCTAACTATACTTCATGGTCACATTTCTTTGGTCTACTTTCTATTGTGTTTGCAGGGTATAGGCCGAGATGACATCACTCAGAAATGCATTTCACTGGGAGGATAGGACATCACACCATTCCAAGGTGATCACTCTGATTATCTGAGCTACTTGGAAGTGCACATCTTGCCCCTCCCCTTTTACCTTTGTCATCTCAATCCTCAAACCCCCAATTTCCCTTTTCACATCTCTTTTACAAGCTTTCTTAACGCATGTAAATCCCTCTCATATGCTCAACTACAAAGTCCATGATGTACATAATGTAACTCGCTGCATGGGAAGCATCTGTAGGAAGGTCAAAGCCCCACATGGATGTAACACAACTCATCCTAGGGAGCAAACACCTATCATACAACAACAAAATTTTTTCTAGATGAATAGGGCTAAAGGGTAAAAGGAAAGCGCAAAAAAATACCAAACAAAAAAAGGGAGCATGTGCCTAAACCAAATGACATACTAGCTATTGCACAACAACCCTCTTCAAGCATCCCAATGAGAGGTCAAAATCTAGTAAAAGAAAAGATAACCATGCAAAAAATTTTCTCATAAGCATTCTAATGAGAAACCCCACTAAGTTTCACTTTTAACCTTTTCTTGAACCTACTCCTTCAAGTCTACCCTTTCCCCTTTCCTTTCATAACTAGCTTGTTACTCCCAAGCACAACAAAGTAACTTCTAAGGAACCACTAGGGAGAGATGTTGGTGACCAGTTCTTCATGGTGTTTCATATTCTTTGTTGACATCTATTAGGCAGATCCTCTAGATGTCGACAAAGGGGGGCTAGTGAAACATCATAAAATTTCGAGACCCTCTTGCTTCACCAAGGTCCTGGAATTTAGGTAATGACTTCCACAAGTGCAGCTTCATGATAGTTTGGTAGGAAAATATAGGCATTGAGATTAGACTATCCAATCTAGCAAGTTTTCTACCTCCAAAGTTGACAAGCTCGATGGACTCTTTGGCCTACCCACCTAGACAATTTACTCGGCTATCAATCTACTTAGAAACTGTGCTAGGAGTTGTCGAAGGTGTTTGGGATAACCAAAGCAATTCGGCAAGTTTTATAGTAAAAACGTTTGGTATGCGACGCTATGCTATGTAGTGTAGCAAGCCCCAAAAGAAAGTTGCTCAAGTGATCAAGTGTGAATTGTTGTAAAACAAGGTGCTACACTATGCTATGCTACGTAGCATAGCACAATATAGCAAAGGCAAAACATAAAGGCCCAATTTACCAAGCAATTCCAATAAATAATTTGCACTTGGCGAGCACTCTAGCCTCCAAAATTAATTGCCCTGTTTGGCCTCAAGTCCTTGGGCAAAGTTTCTTACTAGAAAGTGGTGAAGTGAACAAAAAGTAGGATATGTTGGCTGCTATGCTACATAGTCTAGCATAGCATAGCATAATACAAGAATAGCAAAAAATGTTTTAAATGTAAGTTCAGCAAGTTCAAAGGCTTCCCGTGATAAAGGAGAAAGTTGCAGTTGTTAGCATGATCAAGCCTCAAACAGACGTTTTCAACTTCAACATGAGTTTTAGTTAAAACCAATTGCTATGCTATGCTACACTACGTAGTGTAGCACAACGTAGCAAGTAGCCACTTACACTACGCTATCAAATTCGACAACGTGAGTAACACGACACTGGTTCATAGAGGTCAGCAATGAAGGCCTCGCTGAGGTCCAGCACTACCCTCACACCGCATACTTGGATGATGAAATGCCTAATATCACTACTAAAGGAGTCAATGATCGTGACCATTTTGGCCACAAAAATTCTTAGGCTAAAGGCCAAGAATAGGTCCATCAATCCAACATAATCGAGCCTAGTGTTTAGTTCATTTGAGGGTTGGTGATACAACCAATGTTGTGCACCCTCTACATCACCATTTCATGATGAGAATGGCTTTTGTGCAACCTATGGTGACCACCATCACCTCACCCAAAGAAATTACAATTGCAACAGTGAAAAAAACAATGTTCACACAATGTAAAGGTAAATCAGTGAGCACATGAGCAAGAATAAGAACCAAACAGTAAATGCTTACATGATATAAATGGCATGCAAGATGGAGGTAGTGGTGCAAGCATCTTCTTCATGTTGAGCTTACTAGTAGTCAACTCCTCATCTAGCTAGCCTTGGGTCTTGCACTACTCATATGCCCTTAGGTACTAGGTAGGGTAGGCCCCTAGATCAAATCCCACCTACTTGAGCATAACTTTATAGACATTTTCACTCAACAAGAATACCTCTAAGGTAGTCTAGGTCAAGGCAAGAGCATCTACCTCATCATGTAGGCCTCGCTCGTTAGCTTTGAATCTGGCAACAAGAATGAGTAGTTAGCAAACTTAGTATAAACCAATAGTAAAAATACACTACAAAAGCTATAAAAGCACTTACCCTCCTATGCAGTAGACCATTCTAGGTGGGTTTTGAAAAAAAGTGTTCACGTGCAGAGTAACAAAGAGGGTGTTGCTCTTATTATAGCAACTAAACCCTATCATTCGCCATATCCTAGAAAAGGGATAAGCATCCTCGGGGCCTTTACTCAAACCACTTACTCCTTCATCACCAGTAGTGGGCTCATCGAACATAAATCTCAAGATGTCCTAGTTAGCCCCAAGAAGCAATGTCTCTATGATGGCACTAGCAGCCTCCACCACTAAGTGTGATCACATGATCATACTAAAGTTTTGTAAAAGGAATGGTAGGAACTCACATGCCCCTAGCTGAAACCACATTGCCTAATGGTCCACATGCATATTTAGCACAAGCGTGTTAAAAATAGGCTTGTTCATGTAGTAGAGAATGCCCATGAGCTCCATGACAACCAAGATGGGCTTTAGTAGCATCCTATGTGACATCTAAAAATATCTATGGCTAGAACACTGAGAGGTTGATGAGCATACAGCCTAACCCAAAATCCATGTAAGGCCATGTTGGGAAATGAAAATGAGGTGTCCTAAATGGTCTGGTTGATCAGAAAAGGACTTACATGGTGTTCAAATGATTGTTTGTAAAAAGGGTTTATAAAGTGTTATGTGCAAACATCAAGATAGAAAGCAAGAGCATAGCAGAGAGTCCTAGCCTAAAAAAATGGCGTGAACATGCAAATATGTATTAAAGAATGGAGAAATGCAATATTTTTACTTAATATTAAAGAAAAATGCTTAGAAAAGAAATGAAGTAGAGCTTGAGAACAAAGAAATGCACTACCCCAAAACTAGAAAGCATAACGTTTGCTAGATAGGAGGTGAGAATGGTATGCGATAATGTAGCAATGTAGTCATAGTCTCTAGGACATCTAGAATGTAATGCTACTGGCTGTAAGGGAGGCTAAATCTACTAGGTTGGCTATTGTCGTGTTCTACAAATGCAAGTGTGGACTATGTTCTAGGAGACGTCAAGGTGTGAAGCTCGAGTGCTCAGATGTGAGAGTTTTAGGGATGCTCAGATAGCTAAAATGCTCAATGCTCTTTTGATTTGCCCATCTCTACAGTGCTGAACATCAGGGTATTTGTATGACTAGTTTTAGTATGAAATGTAGATCAAACAACATGTTGTATGGATGCCACATCGCATGAGCATAGATAGGGTTATGCTAACATGTTACATTGATATGTTATGCTCTCATGAGAGTAGCAAAGTATTACACTCTAAAGAAAAACAATAGGAACCTAGAGACTATTGAACTATGACCACACTACCCTGACTGCATGTGCTAGAGTTTGAGGGACTGCAATGTACCTACAAATAGTACAAAGATAATGCAACTTAGAGGCTACACTCTAGGACTATGACTTCCCCCTTTTTCGACTAGGTTCAAGCATAGGGACAATTTTGGGAATCAATGGGGGATGCAAAAGAGATACAAATTGATGATCTTGGCTACCAAAGGGATGTTAGAGTTGGGACGATGGCCGATGTCGAGTTCTGAAGGCTTTTAGAGGTTGTTGGAGGCTTATTTCTAGTGTCAAGCTAGCTACGCTCTAAAGTGTAACACAACACATAGTGAAAATTTGCAAAATTTTGATTTTTCACACTAGTTATGCTGGCTACACTGGGAAGCATAGCAGGGATGCTTAGCCAAATTTTGATGAAATATGTAGTCTTCCTTCATGGCATGCTGGCTATGCTCTACAACATAGTAGGATAGGTAGCCTCAGAAGCTAGGAAGTATGTCGAATATGTCTTCCATGTTGAGCAAGCTTGAAGATTCCTTATCCAACACTTAGGAGAAATTGGGCACTTAAACTTATGTCATGCTTGCTACGCTATGGAGAGTAGTAGAGCATAGCAACCCAAAAGATAGAAAATTTTCTGAACTAGTTTTGCCATCCTAAGTAATTTTGACAAACTCTAGCCTAGTATTTGGGCGAGCTAGCAACTGGGACATATCAAGCTAGGTATGCTGAGGAGGATAGAAAGTGTGACAACCTAGGAGATAGAAAATTTTCCAACTATTTTGTTCATCCCAAGAAACCCTTGACGTCTTCTGGCTTGATACTTGGGCAAACTGGGCTTGGAAGTGTGTTCTACACTAGGGAGTGTAGTAGGTAGACTGAGAGCATAGTAGGAAACTTAAAAAACGTTTCATGAAACTACTACTACCACTTAGAAAAATCATGTAAAATAGGCCTCAATGTGTGCTACATTAGCTATGCTAGAGAGTGTGCCACCAAACTATAGACAATGAACCTAGTTTAAGGTCTGGGTAGACCATGAACCTAGTTTAAGGTCTAGGTAGACCATGATGTGCTAGTTTAAGGTCCTAGCATACCACTATGCTAGTTTTACATTGTAGTAGATGGTGGATGGCTAGTTTAAGGTCATAGCAGACCATGTTATAGATGCCAATTTAATGTCATAGCCCAAAGACATTCTATTCCAGTTTAACATCATAGTAGACATTCTATGCTAGTTTAACCTCATAAAAAAACATTTTGTGCTAGTTTATCATCATAGCAAACATTCTATGCCAGTTTAACATCATAGTGCATGTGCACTTACCTTGCTTTATTGTTGGTGTGGCACTACATACTAGGCATAGTACAACTTTAGGTACAAGTGGTTAATTAGATTAGCAAAATCATTGCCATCTAGATCAACAAGCTTGAATGCTCCATTGTCATAGGCCTTTATAACCATGAAAGGACCTTCCCAATTAGTTGAGAATTTGCCCATGGACTTGCAAATGGCCTTGAGAACTAGGTCCCCCTTCTTGATCAGGTGTTGACGTTGATTGTGATGGTGCTTTTGTCATTGCTTTTCTTGGTACCACTCAATGTGATTAAGTGTTTGCATGTGCTCCTCCTCCACAGAGTCAAGTTTGACAATTCTCAACTCGTTGTTCTAAACCTCATCAATGAAGCTTAAGAGGGTCATATGAAGCAATGGGACCTACAATTTAAGAGGAAACATTGCTTTAGATTCATACATAAGACTATATGGCATATTACCAGTTGTTGTTTTGCATGTTATGTAGTAGGCCCATAACGTGTAGACTAGATATTTATGCCATCATCGCTTGCTATTGCTAAGAATTCTCTTTAGAAGGTTGACGATGAATTTGTTCGTAGCCTCCACTTGGCCATTCACCTATGGGTAGTAGAATGATGAAAAGGAATGTTTAATGCCAAGGTGTGCATAGAAGGCTTCAGTTTCTGCACTACTAAATTCTAGCCCATTGTCTGTAACTGTAGTCTAGAATGAATTTGCAAACCTTCTATGATGTTGTCTTCCTAAGGGCAATGACTTCAACCCACTTGGTAAAGTATTCAGTTGTGATTATGATGAAGCTATGCCCTATAGAAGACTTAGGCATCATAGGCCCTATGATATCCAACCCCCAGTGTTGGAATGGCCACATGATCTATGTAGTATGTAGTTCAATGGGTGACACATGCATTAGGTTACCATGTTGCTGACACATGTCACATGTCCTAACCTTGAAGATACAATCATGCTCCATGTAAGGCCAATAAAAGCATAGACATCTGATTTTTGCTGCCATTGCCCTAGGAGCTATGTGGTCTCCACATAGTCCCTTATAGACTTGGTTGATGATCATATGCATTTCACTACCACTAACACAAGTTAATTGTATTCCATGAAAGGATCTATGACACAAGGTGTTATCACCTACAAGGACATGCTACCATGATCTCTTTCATACTACATCTTTTTAGGCAGAGGTTAGATTTTTCTTAGGCTCTCCCTATTAGAGGTATGCCTTAATATCATCATACAACTCTTGGAAGTGAGCTATGCTGGTTACGTTTATGGATGCAATGCTTATTGTTTAAGTTATAGGTTCAATGCAATCCACTATCAAAGTCGGAAATGCAGAACACATGTTGGGTGATATGCTTAAGGCTAAAAGTAGCCAATGCATTAGCAATGGAAATTTCATTACAAGGAATATGTTGGACATATGTAGTTGCAAATTGTTTGAGTAAGCATTTCACCAAATCATAGTAAGATTGTAGATGTTGTGCCTTATAAGTGTAAACCTCTATAAATTGGTTGACTAGTTGCAAATCATCTCAAACTGCTATGTTTTGGATTCCTAACTTTTGAGCTACTAAGACACCTCTAAGGAGACCTTCATACTCTACCACATTATTTGTGCAAGGAAATGAAAAATGATATGCAAAGGGTTAGATCTCCCCAAATGGGAATGTAATAATGATAGCGGCACTACTACCTTGTGTGGTTGATGCACCATCAAAGTGTAAAACTATGTCAAAGTTGGTTGGTACTTGACTTATGCTATTAACATGCTCATCTAGAAATTCTAGATCTATTATTGCTTAATCATCTATGGGTGAAGCCATGAGTTGTGTAGCTATTTCTTGACCTTTTGTGGATGCTTGTGCTATGTAATTCAGGTCGAACTCTATGGTTATTGCCTTCCATTGTGCAATTCGACTACTTACATATATGTTTATAGTAATCACCCAGAGTATGTTACTTTTGTAGATGATGTTAACTTGAGTGCAGAAAAGATAGTGTCTCCATTTTTTAAGTGCAAAGACCAAGGTGAGATAGTTCTTCTCTACATCATTATATTTCACCTTGTGGGCTACTAGTGCATGAATTAAGTAGTAAACAAGGAACTTTGAGCCATCATCTAACTTTTAGAAAAGTAGAGAAGCAATGGATGTGTTTGAGGTTGCAAGGTAAATGTAGAATGACTTATTTTCTTACAAAGGGTAGACTATCGAAAGTTGAGCCATCTTCTTTTTAAGGTTGTCAAATGCCTCTTGGAATTGAGCTATCCACTCAAAGTTGATCCCCTTTTTGAGAAAATGTTGCATTAGCTACAACTTACCATTCAACCTTGTGATAAACCTACATATGAATTGTAATCTGCCTTGTAACCTGCATAGCTCCTTAAGGTTTTCTAGTGGCACTAATTTGGTGATAGCCTTAACCTTATCGGGTTCTACACGTATACCTACTTTTAATACTACAAAGCCTAGCATGAAATCGATTTTGATGCTAAAGACATACTTTTTGGGATTTATCCTAAGGTCATGTCTAAGGAAACATTTGAGGATGTGGTACAATTCATCTGCATGGTCATGAGCTAACCTAGACTTACCTGCTATATCATCAATGTAGTCATTGGGCAAGTCTAGTAGATAGTCACTAAAGATATACGTCATTGCATGTTGGTAGGTTGCTCTTAGATTCTTTAGTCCAAAGGGCATTATAGTATAGCCAAATGTACCCCAAGGGGTCATGAAGGTGGTGCTAAGTTGGTGCGTTGGGTTGATCTGAATTTGGTTGTACCTTGAGAACTTGTCCATAAAGGACAATAAGACATGACTAGGCAATGGAAAATCATCTTTGATGGTTGTCTTGATTAGGTCTCAGAAGTCTATGCAAATGTGTATACTTTAATTTTTCTTAGGGACAACTATGATATTTGAAATCCAGTTGATGTAATCAACTACCTAGATGAAACCAGCTTTGTAAAGCTTACTGATTTCATTGGGAATGACCAATGCCACCTCAAGGTTGACTTTGCAAGCTTTCTATTTAACTGGTTTTATGTGAGGATAAAGGATAATGTTGTGCTATATTATGGAAGGGTCCAAGCCTAGCATGTCCTTGTAGGACCATGCAAACACCTTACCATTATCATTGAAAACTTTAGAAATGCTTTGTTTGATTTGAGGCTCGAACAAGGAACTAAGTTTCAATGTCTTCACCTCACCTTTACATGTTACTACAGGGACTTCTATGAGAGTATCCTTAGTTATGTCATCTTCTTCTATGTGTAGAGCTCTAACTAGATGGTCTAGTTAGTATAGAGATGTCTCTAAGTATGCTACATTTATGTCATAAGTCATAGGTTCAAAGTCTAGGAGCTTAGTGTTTATGCATCTCATGAAACCACCGTAAGGTCTAGTCAAGACTAAGGGTGAATGAAGACTCTCATACACATTCATTCTGCAATTCTATCCAAAAATCCTACAAAACAACCAAAAAAATATCAAGTGATACCTACCATAACAAAGCAAAATGTATAAAATAGGGAGAACAATGTTGTGAAAACTCATCTAACTATGCAGTATGTAAAGTAGTTTTTGGACCTTAATTGGCCATAAAATTGCTAGTTTAAGGTCATAGCGAATCATAGTTTATGTAAGAGACATGGGTTTAAGCAAGGCTTGGAAGGTTCTAAATGTGGGGCTAAGATAGGTGTTTATTGGGAAATTAGAAAAAATGCAAAAGAAAATTATCTAAGGACATTGAAAAAGTTGAAATTGTTTTTAACTCTGGCTATTATGCTTGTCCCACATTATGCATAGAACATGGGATAGTCCCATGTGTATGCATGGGACATGCGATGCCCTGGGAGGGTGAGGTGTCCTTCAACCATAAAGGATATAAATAGGGATTTTACCATAGTAAACCTATTATTTCAAAGTTAAAACAAATAGTCAATAAGCATAGCATGGGTAAGCAAAGGGAGATAGAGCATAGCAACAACAAAGGGGAAGCTAGAGCATAACAAGGAGAAAGAAGAAAGCAAAAGCATAATAATCAACCATGACATACCATAGTGAAAGCCAACACCCCAGCCTCACCAACGTAGATGAAGGAGAGTGCACATTTAGGTGCCTTCCCAGGGCGCACATAGAGGACCGCAGGGAGACACTGGTAGCTAGGTAAGGTGCTATGCTCCCCTTTTTGATTTCTATTTTTTCTTTTTGTTTCTTGTTTGCTTTGAGGTTTTGGATCTTGGAGAGCAGCCTACCTTGGGCAAGGACCACGATAGCCATTGTGGCCATCATGAGTCACAGCCATAGGAGGGAGTTTGCATCGTGCATTTTATGTTCAGCTTTTTTGAGTATTTTGTTAAGAGGGTTTGTCATCCTACATTTGGCATGGGATAGGGTTTTAATTAGTGGCCCACGCATGATGTGGGATGTGATTTTTTTGGTGTCTCACGTGTGACATAGGATAGGGGTTTTTCGACATCCCACGCATGACATGAGATAGGGCTTAGTCAAGGTAGCTTGAAGGTGAAAATAGAGCATGACAATCTAGGTAGGGCAACTGTGAGGGTCACGGTTGTCATGCCAGGGTACTTTCCTGAGAGCATAACAAAATTTAGAAAAATTTGTCTTTTTAGCATCACACTCTACAAACAACATAGTTGATATTTAGAAATTTTTGCAATTATTACGCTTGATGGAGAGCATAATCAACACTTAAAAAAAATTTGTAGTTTTGAAAGCTATGCTCTATAGGGAGTGTAACCAACACTTAGAAAATTTTGAAGCTTTGAAATTTACACTCTATGGGAAGTGTAACCAACAATTAGTGGATTTCTTTTCTTGAGACAACATAGATGTTAGTGTTGTGCCTTGTTGGGGACTAGGCACATCATATGGGTATACTAACATCCCTTTCCCATGGGGTTTGGAAAAAAGTTAAGCCTATTGAGTATAATTTTAGGCATTTTTTTATTCAATGCTAACATTCTCCTTTTGTTGTTGTTGTTGCATTGTAGGGTATTTTTGAAACTTTTCCTCATTATGGTTGAGCTGGTGGGCATTTTGTGCTACATGAGTGATCCTATGCCAAACATGCCTACACCAGACACACATATGGGCCACTAGGTAGTATGGTTTAGGTTGGATGCACAAGCATTACTAGAATTTTTGCACTACCACTTTAGTGTGATGATTTTTTCACACTTTTTGGTCGAAGCAGTAGGCATCATAATAGAAATGCTAATGCCTAAGTTGAACCAAGGCATTCTAAGATTCATATTTGATGAGCTTGCTGGTGACAAAGGAGCAAGGAGCACAGGATAGGTCCAAAAGGGTCTTAGGATTTTATCTAAGATTTGGGAAATGCTTGAATTTCAATGCTACAACAAGAACAATACTATGTTCATTACACAACTTCTAAACACTCTTTTCTAGAACCAACCTAAGATCATGTATTGCATTGGAGGGTGAGTTCCCTTATGATTTCTTACACTACCTATTAGTTTATGACTTAAGTTGCTAACCTCTTATGCCCATTTCTAGGTTTTCCATTTGGTGCAAATAGCCTCCATGATGAAGAGAGGACATTAAACTTGACTCAAACTACCCTACAAGAATTCTCATATTTTGAAAATGTTCATGTAGCAATGATTGGCAAGATTGGGGTAGACTTAGTGGAACTTCCTCATAGATATTCTATGTCTTATGAGAGGTGTCAGGCTCATGGCTAGTTGGACATTGAGTGGGAAACCAACATATGCAGCATGGGGGAAGTTTTAGTCCCACTACCACCATCCCACATACCATTCATGCTATGTGAGTCTTGTGTTACTTATTTTTATGCACCTTTTGCTTTATTTTTCTCATGTTGCTAATTTTACCTTTGCTTATTATAGCTATGGATAAGTCAAGAGAGGTCACAGTGGTTGCTACAGGTTGCACTAAGGCCACTCTCATCTTTAAATATGGTGAGGTTTAGAGTTCATAAAATTAGTTGTGCTACAAGGTCCAAGCAAAGAAAGCAAGGAATCTTCAATGGAATGGGCTCATGAACCTTTTCTTGGCCGTTAGCCTAAGAATCCCAATGGTTGAAATGATTGCCCTAATTGACTCCTTCACTAAGAATGTTAATCACTTCAGCATACAGGTCTATAATGTGTGGGTGTTCTTTGAAATTACAAATGAATTCTTTGCGAACCTCTTTGGCATCCCTTTTGAGAGGTTTGCCAGTTATAGAAAAGATCGACAAAGACCTAAACCATAGAGAGGACATTGAGCAATGGTTGGGCACTTCCAAGACCTGTAAAGAAATACCAATGAAGGAGGTGAAAGTACTTATGGTCCACCACCTCTAGCCAATCTTTTGAGCTCATGCATTCCCAAAGCTACTTTTCCAAGGAAAGATTATTGGGATTGAGAAAGATTGGATGATGAGGAACATGATAGAGGAGGGAACATGGTACAACGAGGCCAATTACCTTGTGAGCAACCTACATGCTAAAATCATTAGGCTACGCCACAACCTCTAAGCATAGTTGCATGTGCACTTCACTTTCTTCATACCATGCCTATGAAGATTTGTAGAATTCTTGATGATTCATTAGAATGGGTGGTGGATGGTGCAAGACCACACTCAGATCTCCAAGTCATGGATCCACCATCTATTGCACACCATGTGGTCATAGGGCCCTCCAGAGGCAATTAGCAAGTCATTTTTAGTAACAACTAGGGGCAATGTGGGACAATCCTATCATACATGTGATAGTGCTGGGGAGGCCCCACCAACCAACACCAAAAATGTGGTGAGAGGGACATGAGTCATTGTGAAGATAGTGAAATTGTCCAAAATGAAGATTAAGAAGCCACGTCCTACAGAGGATCCTACACACAAAGTGGAGGAGGATGGAAAAAAGTTGTGATTTAAGCTCTGCAATGTGCACTTAAAAATTATAAGTGTGCATTATTTAATACTTCTATAATGTTTCATGCTATATTATGCTCATTATTGATAACTGTAAGTCTAACTTGTATGATGTTAGGAAAGAGGATCCCTACAGTGTTAGCGAAACCCATGAAAGATGATGTACCTCAACTTAAGAAATAAATGATAGATAAAGAGGAATGAGAAGCTTCTAAAGTGTTAAGGAAACTCGAGGAAGAAGGGTTATAATTTGAAGGTAGTGAGTTTGAGAATTTCTTTAATGGCATGCAAATGAACGATCCCCCTGCTCTCACACTTACAAGCTTTTTGGGTAGGAGGTTTGCATCAACATCTTTTCTTTGGTTATTTTTGTTCTCTCCTTAGCTATTGGCTACCTAATAATTACAAAGTGTCTTATGTTGTAGTGGCCAATGTTTCTGCTGAATGTCTAACATCCACATCCACCTTTCATACACAACAGTGGATGGAGACTCTGGATAAGTTTGCCTTCATGCAAGGCATAGTGGATGATGTGATAGATCATATAAAATAGATGGACCCTAAGATTGGTACACCTATTTTATTATACATTTTGTTATCTTTTACTAATTTTCATGTTTGGTTTGTAGCTAACATTATTTTTCCTTTTATAGAATGATAGGATCATAGCTTAAATGGGATCCAAACAGGGTAGTCTAGGTTGATGTCATACCTAAGTTTCTCCCTGAAGTGGAGCAAGTGCCTCATCATATGTATAACAAGGTAAGCAAATGCATGTTGTACTCTACAAGAGAAGTGTGGGAGTGCAGGCATGTTAACAAGCACCTATGAAAATGGATGTAAGAACTTCAAGAAAATGGGGCAAACTAAGAGGCAAGACTAGAGGACTTACAATCCTGCTATGACTTCTTGGCAACATACGACAAACTAGATGGTAGTTGGCACATGGTAGAAGCTAATTATGCCAGGTATTGGTTAGCTGTTTGATGCAAGAATGAGGCCACCTGCAAGGTGATTGAGAAACAACTGCAAATGGACCTATTAGCATGAAAAAATCAAGACTAGAAGGATTATAGGATGAAGCTGTACTAGTGAGGCTAGACTCAAAATAATCACAAGCACAACTACAAGAAAGAACTTGAAGCATACCGTAAAAAGTACAGAGATGAGTTTGTGGAGTGCCAATGCTCGGAGATATTTCTTGATGCAATCAACACAACATAGGCTTACAAACTATTCACAAGAAACGTAGTTGTTAGTGAAACCCAGAAGAGACAAATGATGTTACCTTCTAGAGAGGTCACCTCTATAAGGTTTTCACCAAGGTCACCCTCATGGATGGCCAAAGGAAAAGGAAAAACCCTTGTGAGCATTGACCTTAGTGAGGAGGACTAGACATGGTTATCAAAGGATGAAATCCTTTGATGCTTAGAGGTTGGCCTTAACAAGATGCCCCAAGACATGGATGTAGGTTCTTCTCAAGTTGGTTTAATTTACTTTATTATAATTTTTTATGTCACCTCATTTTTTGGCTAATTTATTATTACATTTTTATTTAATGTAGGTTTTGGGTAATGGAACAAGACGTAGCGAAGCAACAGATGAAGAGGAAGAGGAAGAGCCCTAGCCCCCACTACACACTCTAGGCTAAAATGCCTAAGATGTAGCCCTGTTATCGAGCAATTTTGCATTTTTGAAGATTTTTTGTTTTGGATGTAAACTTGCACTATATATCTTATTGATAATTTAATGGAAATGTGACAATTATTTGCTTCTTATTTTGTTGTATTTCATGTAATTTTTTTGTAATTTTATCTTATGATTTGATTAATGCAATTAGGCCCCTTATGGGCCCTATGCCAGTTTAAGGCCATGGTGGAAGGGCCATCGCTAGTTTAAGGTCATTTTGGGCCATCACATAAAAAGGAGTTGGTTGCTAGTTTTAGGCCTTAGTTGGCTATGTGATAGTTTAAGGACTTTTTAGGTCATAGCGTACAGGGAAGCAAGTTGCTAGTTTTAGGCCTTAGTAGGCTATGTGGTAGTTTAAGGTCTTTCTAGGTTGTTGCATATAAGGAAGGAAGTTGCCAGTTTTAGGCCTTAGCGGGTTATGCCGTAGTTTAAGGACTTTCTAGGCCATTTTTTTGTTTTTGTTTTTTTTCTTTGCAAAAGGCTAAACAAGACCATATGAACTAAATAAATGTAATAACTAATTCAGGATGTAAATAATAATGCAATCATAACTGTACATGCAATAGGACACAAGTTAAGTAAAACGTGCAAGTGAAATAAGGAAATGCCTTAGTCACATAGGTGCTTTCTAACCTAATGCAGCTTAGGCGGTGTGTAAGGTTTGGGAGGCATAAGACAATATACCCCTAAGCCTTCATCTATTGTAGAGAAGGGTAATTCTACCCAAAAATCTCCCTCAGGGAGATTTCCTACCCCACTTGGTTATTTAAAATCAACTGAACAACATCAACTTTCATTACGAACTAGGAGTGCATCTTCAAAGAATTCTACCTCCAAACCTTGTTCTATATCTATGTTGTTGATGGTTAGAGGGGCTACATTGTCATTAAAGATCACCACCTCTCCACCCTCATAGGGCAAGTGGATCACTTGGTGAATAGGTGAAGAAGTGACCTATAGTTGGGCTATCCAAGACCTCAATAGGATTAGATTGAATCCAAGCATTTCTTCAACTATAATGAATATAGCGTTAGTGGGGAATTTCTCCCTTACAATGAAATCTATTCTGACTATCCCTTTTACAACCACACGTGCTCCATTGAAGGATTTCAAGCACATTGTTGTTGTCAGCCTGATCTGGTCAACTAGGCCAAGCTTGTCAATGACAATGAATGGGATGATGTTGGTTTCCACCCCATCATCGACATGCATCCTACAAATTTTATATTGGCCTATGCGAATCATTATAAACAATGATGCATTGATTACCTAACCCTTTTTAGGATCAACCTTGACTACCTCATCATGAGATGTCAAGGGTGTTGACCTTGACTCTTAGCTTGTGGGTGGGAGCCTTATAGCATGAATGGCCTTTTCATCTACTAGCATCTTCCTTAACTAGAATAGATGTTAGCATGTAAACCAAAACCTCACAATGAGTAGAAGAGGTCATAATCAAGTCATATAGGCTCAAAGTTGTGTTTTTTTTCTTTTAGAGCCTGTTTAACTTATGCCAATGTGTCCAAGAAATCTTTTCCATCATCTATTATTTTGGTGTATTTTACCTCTTCCATACATCCTAAGAGATGAATCTCCTAGGGAGGAGATTTAACCTTTGGTTGTAAAGAGAGCCTTCAAGCCTCAGCACTTGTCTATCGACTGTTTACATTTGTGTTTATAGTCTAAGACAATGTGGCCATGGGGATGACTGACAAGGGGATGGACTTAGAAGAACCTAGCTCAATGTGCTTCCTTATCATTTTGTCAGTGAAATGGTCATCATGTTTCCTAGGGTATGATTTTGGTTAGGTAGGTTATGATGTAGTTCCCACCACTAGACGCTGGGCAAGTGGGGGGTCTGCATGTCTTGACATCCTGATAATAGAAAGTGTCTAGGTTGTCATCGCTGCAACATGCCACAGGGCCCTAACCACAAAGGGTATCATGGGAACCTGAAGTGGTTCTTTGATGACAAAAGAGGACTATGATCTAGCCAACGTTGAGGCTCTATCATTACCAAAAGGTACATGAACCACAAATGGTTCATGTGCCAATTCTGCATTGTCATCAATGCTAATAGCATTAATGATGTAACTTGCACTGCTGCCATTGAGTGGATCCTTATAAACCTTCATGGATTCATTTTTTGACCATACAAGACTACTTTCATCAAGGACCAGTTTTCCTTGGTCAATCATGCATTGAATGTCATCTTTCAATGCTAAGCAGTAGTTTGTGTCATGGCCATGCAACTGGTGATAGTTGTAGTATTGATCCAATATAAAGTTTTTAGGGATTTGGCATAGTTGTAGAAGGGTTTGTAAGGACTTCACAGTACCTCTCATGGCATTTTCATTCATCCTTAAACATTTGTTTGTGCTAAATGTGCCCAACACTAAGAAACTGATCTAAGAGCTTGAATATCTTAATGGGAAAGGGGGTGTACTTTGAGCTATCCTTGAGCTCAAAGTTTGGCCTTTGAGAAGCTTGCCTCATGGCTACCAATGATGTGGGTTGGTTGCTTCCCGTAGTGCTAGAACTCAATGCCTTATTATTGTTGGTTAGGGCCTTAGGTACCTTGGTTGTTGGCTTAGTGTTATTAAGTTTGGTTTCATCAACCACAACTACAATGGTTGTTGTGGACTTCCCTTTTTCTTTGTCCTTTTTTGTATGTGCATTTTTTTTGGCCACATAGGTTGGTTCCTTATTATCTTTTGCTACATCTTGTATGCTCTTCATTTTGGCAAAAGCTTGGCTGAGAGAGCATGGAGCTGAGTAGTACAACTTTGAATTGATAAAGTCTTTTACTACATCCTTAAAGATAGCCAAAAGGTGAGTCTCTGCTATCAGCTCATGAATTTCATTGAGAGAAGCATTCCAACATTTTATAAATTTTTGCACTAGCTCTAATGTCCCTTGTTTGATGTTCATTAGCTAGTCTAAGGTGGCCTTGGATTTCAAGTTGTACTTGAATTGAGTTATAAATTGGTTTAGCAGCTCCTCTAAAGTTGAAATGGAAGCTCTAGGAAGTGCACAGTACCAATCAAGAGCTTTGTTGATCAGGAACATGGAAAAGATGCAGATGATTACATGTGGAAATGATTGCAAAAGTAGGCATTTAGAATGAAAAGTTACTAGGTGGCCATTCAGATTCCCCTCACCATTGTATTTCATGAATTGCAAAAGTTGGACCCTAGGAAGCAGAGTTAGCAGTGGGACTATAGGACTAAAGGGGTTATCTTGATAAAATTCCATCATGTGGACCATTTTTGAGTTTCCTGCTTTAAGCTACCTAACCTCCTCTATGAGAGTTTTGATGAGTTGGAATGTGTGATCCAAACTTAGTGATGTTGTAGCAAGTTGTGTTGGCTATGCTGCTAGTGGTGCCATTAGAGTGGCCCACAGCTCGACTGTGGGCTGTGCCACCACATGGACACTTTTTCAGCCTGCGGTTGTGTGCATTGAGGCATGTGTGATAGCTATGCCATAGGCACAGAGGTTATGGCCCACCATGTAGTTAGGGCTTGGGTAGTTTTTGGAGGTGCTACTAAGATGGTTGGTATGAAGGACATATGACCTATCTGTAACTGAGATATGGACATTATGTGCACATATGGCAGTGTTGGCATCATGGATGCTAGTAGGAAATGGCTAGCTATCATAGGCATGGACTTAGATTGCAAAAGTGTCACCACAGCCTCAAAGAAGGTAGAGGATTATGACTGGTGTGGCACAAAAGTGGAGGCAGGCTATTGGATAGAGGCATAAAATGGGACAACACTATCTGAATGGGACTCAAGCTGCTCCTACCCATCCTACATGGGCTCATCATAGTTTGATATCACATCTTGTTCTTTTGGCCCACTCACCCTAATAAGTTGGTCTAGGAGCCACCTAAAGGTGTCAATGAGTGGGATGATTGTGTTAAGGGTAGGAAGGAATTCCTTTCTATTTTGGTAAATTATTTCAAAATTGTGCTTCACTTCTATTTCCTGGTAATCTAATGATAGGCCCACCTAAATCTTCACACAAAGGAAATTGTATCATCGGTTGTTCAATGTCCTGTATTTAGGCAATTGATTATGTAGTCTCAAAGACTACCATTGTGGTCATATTGGGATGAGTAGTCACTTAACGTCTCCCACCTATTGAATAGGATGAGCCACCTTCATGCTAAGAGCAAAGGTTGAAGTGTTGATAGGATTCATGTTTCTATTTAGAAAAAACACAAGAAGAGAAAGTGCTGATAGAAAACATTATAGTGTGAAAAACATTGAAAAAAATTGACTAAGTATGCAAACTGTAAAATTAGGCTAAAAATGACTAACTCTTGAAAATGTTGCGAAAACGAAATTAACTTTGGCATTATGCTCATTACACTTTGATGGATTGTTACACTCTAAAGGGTTGTTATGCTCTCCAAAGCACTCAGAGCTTGACATGAAGGAAATAGTTAGCCTTTTTGTCCTACAATGTTCCAAGGGAATCGACAATTGGGACCAATCTACACCAACTAAAATGTAGACAACTCCTACACTAGCTTATGATCCAACTACTACCATGGTATTTCCACAAGGGTGTTATGTCTACACTAGCTTACCACTAATGATGGAGGTGTAGAAAGCATGTGGGACTATCCTTGAACACAGAAGAAATGGGAGTCCCTACTTCTAGTACCAAAAACTATCATGTCTAAAAATGTTGGCAACTGGAACACTGAGAGGTCGATGGGCATACAACCTAACCCCAAATCCATGTGAGAGTCATGCTGGGAAATGTAAATGAGGTGCCCTGAACATGGTGTTAAAACAATTATTTGTAAGAGGGTTTTATAGAGCATTACGTGTGGACACCAAGACAACAAGCAAGAGTGTAGTAGAGAGTCCTTGTCCAAAAAATAATGTGAATGTGAAAATATGTATTGAACAATGGAGAAATGTAAGAATTATGCTTAATATCAAAGAAAAATTCTTAGAAAAGAAATGAAACAAAGCTTGAGAACAAAGAAATGCACCACCTCAAAACTAGGAAGTGTAGCTTTTGCTAGATAGGAGGTGATAATGGTATGCGATGTCAACTAGGCATAGTAGCAATGTAGCAATGTAGTCATAGTCTTTAAGATGTCTAGAATGTGATGCTAGTGGTTACAAGGGAGGCTGAATCTACTAGGTTGACTGTTTTCATGTTTTGCAAATGCAAAGGTGGACTACATTCTGGGAGACATCAAGGTGTGAAGCTCGGGTGCTCAAATGTGAGAGTGTTGGGGATGCTTAGATAGCTGAAATGCTCAATTCACTTTTTATTTTTCCACCCCTAGAGTGATAAATGTTAGGGTATTTATAGGGCTAGGTTTATCATCAAATGCAAATCGTGCACCACATGGCATGAGTGCCATGTGGCATGAGCATAGACAAGGTTACACTGACATGTTACAATGATATGTTACACTCTCATGAGATTAGCAAAGTGTCACCTTATGAAGGACAACAACAAGTATCCAAAGACTGATGAACTATGACCACACTATCCAAATTGCATGTGCCAAAGTTTGAGATGCCACAATATACCTAGAAATAGTGCAAAGACAATGCAACTTCGAGACTATGCTCCAAGACTACGTCTTCCCGCTCTTTTGAGTAGGATCAAGTGTAGAGACAATTTTGGGGATTAATGGGAGGTGCAAAAGAGATACAACTTGATGATCTTGGCTACTAAAGGGATGTCAAAGTTTGGATAAAGGCTAATGCCAAATTTTGGAGGCTTTTAGAGGCTATCACAGACTTTTTTCTATTATGAAGCTAGCTATGCTCTAGAGTGTAACACAACACTTTAGTGAAAATTTGCAAAATTTTGATTTTTCACACTAGTTATGCTAGCTACACTAGGGAGAATAGTAGGAACACTTACCCAAATTTTGATGAAATCTGTAGTCCTCCTTCATGGCATGCTAGCTATGCTCTGGGGCGTAGTAGGATAAGCATCCTCAGAAGTTAGGAAATGTGCCAAATGTGTCTTCCATGTTAAGCTAGCTTGACAATTCCTTATCCAACACTTAGGCAAAACAAGACACCTGAACTTGTGTCATGCTTCCTATGTTGTGGAGTGTAGAAGATCATAGCAACCTAAAAGATAGAAAATTTTCTGAACTATTTTTGCCATCTTGAGCACTTTTGACAAACTCTAGCCTAGTATTTGGGCGAGCTGGCAACTAGGACATGTGTAAGCTAGGTACACTTGGGAGCATAACAAGCATGAAAACCCAAGAGATAGAAAATTTTCCAAACTATTTCATCCATCCCAAGCAACCCTTGATCAATTTTGGCTTGACACTTGGGTAAAATAGCCATAGAAGTGTGTGCTACACTGGCTATGCTAGGAAGCATAGCAGGTAGACTAAGAGTGTAGCAAGATACTTAGAAAAATTTTCATGAAACTGTTGCTGACACTTAGAAAAATATTGCAAAATAGGCCTCAATGTGTGCTATGCTAGCTACATTGGAAAGCATAACACCAAACTTAGAAAAATTTTGCCAAGTTTTTACAATTAGAAATATTTATCATTGAACTATAGAAACCTAAAATTGGTGGTGTTTCATCCGACAATTTCACAGCAACCAACGAAGTGTTAGCATACACATAGATGTAATTTTGATACAAAAATCATTAAATTAAGTTGGCAAATTAAGTATAATGTAAGATAGACTAATAGAATATTTTAATTTCAACAAGTGCCCCTTATGGCCCTGTGAGTATAGGATGTCAACAAATACATTTGACACACCTGGTACTCACTAGAGTACAACATGTTTTGCATAGGATTGGTGTTCCATTTAACATCTATTCACATTTTTAGCATCATGATGGTTTATAGTTATTGTGTCTTTAGCATTGTTATGGTCCACATGGTTAACATCATTAGCATCATAATTTGCATGTTTTGGCAGTTTGGCATCATTAGAGTCCATAGGTTTAGCACTATTGCAAGTTTATCATTATTGGCATTATCACATGGTTGCCATTGGCACCCTCATCCATACCTCACATCCAAATATTTTCACAAAAATAAAAAAAATGTGTAACCCTTGCCCCACGGATGGTGGCTCCTAGCCACTGATGCTATCAAAATTCAAATCCATGCTCTATACCATAGAAAATTTCAAACAAAATTTTTTTCATTACAAAACCCTCACATGTGTGGCTAATCATCCTTGGCTACAACCCAAACCTTAGTTCCTGCCTAGCTTGTGCATCAAACATGAAAATTTTTATAAGCAAAGAAAAAAAAAGGTAGAAACCCTTACATGACCCGAACATCCCAATGTTAGTCTCAACCATACCATTTTGTGCATAGCCCATAGCTACACTGTGCTATGCATCAATAGTCCTTTCCCTTTCCTATGCAACTACAATACACATCACCATATTCATAACCTCCAAAACCCTTCCGCACAAAAAATCTAACCATAGCTACAACCCTTGAAACACTCATTGCCCTATAAGCAAAACCTTCATGGTACAAACTGCTTGTAGACCCATGCATCCTTTCTCCAATAATGGTGGCCAAAATCATCCATGATAGTGGTGATCCCTTGCCATGGTAGGGTGCCAACAAATCCAAAGGCCAAAGCCCCCAAAGTGCAAAAACAAATGTAAGAAAAATGACAAGAATGGGAGAGCTTTGTTGGGGTACCTAGTAGATGGTGGTGCCATCCTCTCTTCCACATGTGCCTGTGGTAGGTAGCCCAATGCTCATTCTCCCTTGTCCATGTTCACTATTCTGGAGTGCAAGTTTCCACTTTGGTGCATCATCTTGGCAACAAATATGCTCTCTTCACTAGTAGCACACTACAATAATAAAAAATCTATGCTCTGAAATTTCCATTTTGCAACTTTGAAAATGTCAAACTTAGCCATGGTAAAATGCATTTTTATACAATCCTAGGACCACTTAATGATTTACCAACCCTAAGACTACACTCAACACTATTTACATAGTGGAGGACATAGTTGGGTGGGAGTGTAGTTGGGTGAGATCGTAGTCACCTAGAATTAGAAAAATTTTCAATTTTTCTCATTGGCCAGTGAACACCCAGGATAATTTCACATTCCATACACTACCAACCTTGCTCAAAATAACACATTCAGCATACCATGGTCTACAAAGACCTTAAACTAGTGCACCCATGGTTCACTAAGATCTTAAAATAGCACCCATTGCCTACCAAGGCCTAAAACTAACTCACACATGCTTAGTTTCTTTAACATTACATGTGCATACTTAGGAAAATTTTCATGGCATTAATTTCCTCTATTTGTGCATATTAACTTCATTAAGATAGGTGCAACTTGACATTTTGTTGGTGGTTTTTCTAGGACATTCATAGGAATACAACATGACTACATATGAGCATCTTCACTTGCCTCTAGTCCTCACCGGGTCCCATGGTGATTCCACGTGATGCATCAATTTACAATGCCTAGACCTTGAGCCCATAGCCTATGATGAATACATAAATTCTATAAAGGAACTGCTAGATTGACCTAACCATCTAGTTAAGGCTCTCAATTTAGAGGCAAGTGACATCATTGAGAATCCCCTCATTGAAATCCCTATAGCTATGGTTAGTGGTGAACCAAAAGTATTGAAACTTAGTTCTTTGTTAGAGCCTCAACATGCCCAGAAGATTACTAAAGTGCTTAATGATAAATTAAGGCATTTTTAGGGTCTTACAAAGACATGCCAAGCCTAGAGCTATGTGTATTCTAGCATAACATTATCCATGATCCTAGCATTAAGCCAATTAATCAAAAATTGTGTAAGGTTAGGCCTAAGGTGGCATTGGTAGTCTTTGATGAAATCACCAAGCTTTAAAAAGTTGTTTTCATCTAGGTCATTAACTACATAGATTGGGTCTTCAACATTGTGGTTGTGCCTAAGAAAAATAGAAGTATACACATTTGCATAGAATTTCAGGACCTAAATAAGGCAACCATTAAAGATAATTTTCCATTTCCCAGTATTGATCAATTGATCGATACCACTACTAGTCACACCTTTTTATCCTTCATGGATTGGTTCTTGGGCTACAACCAAATTTAGATTAACCTAGAGCACCAGCTTAGCATAACCTTTATGATCCCTTTGGGTATGTTCTATTACACCATGATGCCTTTCAATCTTAAGAACCAAAAAAAAATTATCATCATGCAATGAATTACATCTTTAGTGATTACATGTTAGGTTTTCTCAATGATTACATTGATGAAATTATAGTTAAGTCCAAGGTAGCTCACAACCATGTAGATAATTTGGACCTAGTAGTTAAATGTTGCCTAAAACATGACCTTAGATTAAACCCCACGAAATGTGTTTTCAACGTCAAAATAATCTAGATGCTAGGTTTTGTAGTATCTAAAGTAGACATATGTGCAAACCCTAATAAGGTTAAGGCCATAATCAACTTAGCACTAGTAGCTAACCTTAAGGATCTACAAGGGTTACAAGGTACATTATAATTTATACACATTTTTATCACATGGTTGACCAATAAGTTATAGCCAATGCAACATCTACTCAAAAAGGAGTCCACTTTGAGTGGACAGCTCAATGCCAATAGACATTTGACAACCTTAAATAGGACTTGGCTCAACTTCCAATGGTTCACCCCTCCATGAGGAGATAAACCCTTTTTACATCTACCTTGTTACTTCTAACATGTTCATTGCTTCTCTACTTTGCCAAAAGCAAGATGATGTCATAGAGGTCCTAATATACTACTTAAGCCATGCATTGGTTTCCCATGAAGCAAAATATAATGATGTGGAAAATAATTACCTTGTCTTAGTATTTTCACTTAAGAAATGGAGGCACTATCTTTTCCACAATCAAGTCAACATCATTTGCAAGGGTAACGTACTCCGAGCGATTACAATGAACATTTACGAGAGTAGTTTTATCGCATGATGGAAAGAAATAATAGTGGAGTGTGACATACATTACATTGCACAAGCCTCAACCAAAGGTCAAGATATAACCACATAACTCATGACCTTGCCCATTCATGATCAAGTAACAATTGATCCAAAATTCTTGGATGAGCATGTCAGTAGTGTAAATTAAGTGCCTAACAACTTCAATGCACTCTTGCACTTTGACAATGCTTCAACCTCTCAAGGGGGTAGTACCACTACTGTTATCACATTTCCCTATGGGGAGATCCAACCCTTCAAGTATCATTTTTCATTTCCTTGCACTAACAACATAGTGGAGTATGAAGGTCTTCTTGGAGGTATCTTAGTAGCCCACAACCTAGGAATCTAAAGCATAGTAATCCAAGGTGACTTGTAGTTAGTGATTGACTAGGTAGCCAAGGTTTACAATTGTAAGGCCCAACATGTACGACCTTACTATGACCTACCGAAGCACTTTCTTAAATAGTTTGCAATTGCTAATGTTCAATATATCCCTAAGAAAAAAAATGCCATTGTTGACACCTTAGCAACATTGGCCTTAAGCATTGCGCTTGACATGTTTCATGCATTGCCCACCTCGGTGGTGGATTGCATTGTTTCTATCATACAAACCACTAATATTACATCCATATCCATAGTAAGCATGACCTATGTAGTAGAATGGTACGATGACATGAAGGCATACCTTCAACAAGGTGAACCTTTGCAACATCTAACTACTACCCAAAAGGATGCAATGCATAAATGATTGCAATAGTACATCATCATGGGAGATAACATGTTATGTCACAAATCCTATAATGGCATACTATTAACCTATGTGAGCAACAATGAAGTGCAAACCATCATTGAATAAGTCCATGAGGGATTGTGTGAAGGTCATATAGCACCGAAGGTAATGTCAGTGAAAATTAGATGCTTAGGCTATTATTGACCTTTCATGGAGTGCAATTGTATCTCCAAGATCAAAACATGTGATTTTTATCAATGGCATGGCAACCTAATGCACATGTCACCAACTGAACTACACACAATGCAAATCACGTGGCTATTCCAATGTTGGGGTTTGGACATCATTGGACCTATAACACCCAAGTCCTCTACAAGGCATAGCTTCATTATAATTACAATTGAGTACTTTACCAAGTGGGTTGAGGCTATTCCCCTTAGGAAGATAATATCACAGCAATTTTGCAAATTTGTGCTTGATAACATAGTGATCCATTTTGGTTTACCCATGACCATAGTAATGAAAAATGGGCCATAATTTAGCAATGCTAAAACTAAGGACTTTTTCAAATGCTTTGATATTAAACATTCTTTCTTGTCACTGTACTACTTGTAGGCGAATGGCCAAGTGAAGGCCACAAACAAAGTCATCTTCAACCTTCTAAAGAAGATTCTCAATAGTAGTAAATGACAATGGCATGAGCAATTAGTCTATGAACTTTGGGCCTACCACACGACATGTAGAACAACAATAGGTAAGATGCCATATAACCTTGTTTACAAGTTTAAAGCAATTTTTCCTCTTGAATTGCAAATTTCATCACTCTAAGTGATCCTCTCAAGCTTCATCGATGAAGCCCAGAATGATGAGTTAAGGACTATAAACCTTGACTCAATAGAGGAGGAGCACATGTAGACACTTGATCACATCGAATGGTACCAAGAAAAGTAATAGTAGAAACACTATCACAACCAGCATGAGTGATGGATCAAGAAAGTCCTCAAGGCCATTTATGAACCTATAGACAAATTTTCAGCCAACTAGAAAGGGCCTTTCTTAGTCATCAAGGCCTATGAAAATGGAGCATTCAAGCTTGCTAACCAAGATAATAATGAGTTTGTAAATCTAATCAACCATTCTTACTTGAAGCCTAACTATGCCTAGTACATAGCAGTACATCTCAACAAAGCAAGGTAAGCACAAGTCCGCTATGACTATAAACTAGCATAACAAGTCTACTATGACTATAAACTATTATGGCAAGTCTACTATGACTATAAACTAGCATAGTAAGCCTGCTATGACTATAAATTAGAACAAATCATTTGCTACAATGTTAAACTATCACAAATTGTTTGTCATGATAGTAAACTAGCACAACATGTCCTTGTGTTATGATGTTAAACTCAAATGATAGCATAGGAAGTTTGAAGGGGTAGCCAAGAAGAAACTCAAGAGGCCCACAAAGGAAGCACTACCAGCATCAAACCAATCTACCCTAAATATGATTAATTTTAAGCTTATGACATCATAGCAAGTTGTCACATGTATGCTTTATCTATGTTTGGCTATTTTAAGGTTTATGGCTATATAATAGTTTCATGTGTTAACTAGTTTTCTCTGTGCTATGATTGCAGACAAACATTAAGACATGGTAGCCCAAGCTATCATGGAGGAGGAACAAAGACATGTAGAAGAGGTGCTCCTACAACAACCTAAGGTAGACATAAATGATCTAGATGTCTTGTTCAATGATGCAGTGCTAGGAACATCCCTCATCATCTTTCTAGACGAAGAGAAGGAACCTGGTATTCCTATGTCTTAACACTTTTGTGATATATTATTATTTTAATTTGCATCCTAACCATTTGATGATTTTTATGATCTTAGTAATTCCTAAGCCACTGGTGCAAGCCCTTGTCCCTAAGTTTTTTGTGAAACCATCAGTAGAGATCCTAGATAAGGTGGAATTCATGTGGGGGATGGCTAAAGACATCATTGACTAGTTGCAAAAGGTTTCACCCAAGATAGGTAAGGACTTTATTTTATATGACTTAGTTGTTCAACCATGTTATGGGTTATGCTTATGTTATGGCCATCTTAGGTTGTACATTATGTTTATGGCTATATTTCATGATTGTGTAGTATCTTTTATGGAGTGGAACCCTAGCTGACACATGGAAATTAACTCCTTTCCTAAGCTTCCCTCTAATGTATCTAGTGTACCCTTGAAGTTGTACAAAACTACTACTAATCTAGCAATGTCATGACCAAAACCTTCATGGGAGCTAGAGAGGTCAAATGAATCCCTATCAGAGGAAGTTATGGTCTCAAGGGATAAGACTCAATAGTAGAAAGATATGATTAGAGATTTTCAAGATCACATGACCTTTGTGGAAGCCCAAGTGGATAACTCAATGGAATTGTGGACTAAAGGTATCACATTGGTACGCTACTGACATATCATTCAAGACAAAGTAGCACTCTCATAAGAGATGGTGGAATAACATATGCAAATGACCCTCATCTCCCAAAAGATCAAGGATTGGAAATATTACTACACTTGATTCCTAGAGTAGGGTAAGAAACAAAAGGTTATTTTGCTAAAAATGGCCTAAACTTGACTATAAATGATAAAACAAAAGTAAATTCTAGCAAAGAAAATTCAAAAACATTTACAAGGAAGAAAAATAGCTAAAATGGAGTACTTACTATAATTAGTAAGTGGGGGAAAAGGGGTTTTACCCCTTTATCGAAAATGAAAAGCTGGAAAAGTTGGTAACAAGCCTCACCAATGCTAGCCCCTAACTACCTCTACATTGGGTATGGTAGGGGAGGAAAGAAAAGGGTATGAGATGTTGGGAATCTCATACCTTCTATTTCATCATTGATGAGGGGAAGGTTGAAAATTAGAGATGTCAAAATCACTTAAAATAGGTTATAAAGGGCAACAATAGTAGTAAATCCCAATAAGTGTGATTCAAAAATGCTCATAGGAAGAAAAATTGGTTGAAAATGAAGTACTTACTAAACTTAGTAAGTGAAGGTTAAAGTGGATTTACACTTTTACCAAAAATTGAAAGTTAGAAACATTGGTAACAAGCCTCACCAACTTTGGCCCCCTAATTGCCTCTACACTAGGTATGGCAATGGGGGAAAGAAGGGATATGAGATGATGGAAATCTCACACCTTCTAATCCAACATTGATGATGTGGGAAGGATGAAATCCAAAGTAAAAAGTTTTGGTTTTTTCACTAAAACTTGGTTTTAGTAGCTACCAATTTTCTTAGCTAAGAAAGATGGGGGGGAAGTTAACTTTTATAAGTTTGGTAGTTTCCAGAAGGGTTGCACCACCAATCTTAAAAACTAAAAAAAATTGGTAACAAAAAGTAAATAAAAGGGAAAAATGTTTCAACGCTGGATTTGGATCGAAAAATTCATAGCAACTACTATGAACAGCCAACACCCAACCAATTGTAACTTCTACACTATAGAATTGGTCATAGGAGGAAGCCACAACATTGATCTTTTGCAAGTTTTGGTTACAAAAATTAGGAAAAGCTTGAAAATGACAATGTTGGTGATGGGGGAAAATAGATATGGTCACAGAAATCAAGCAAAGGCCCTCCTTCTAGCATTAAGAAAACTATTGCAACTATAAAAATCGATCACTAGAAAGATTTATAAATTTAGTGTAGTAGCCTCAACCTCAAATCCCTAGGGCCTTCATAAAAATGAGATTCAAGGTACCTTGAATAGTTCAATCACCTGGGGACTTATAGAATGTAAAATGAATGATGAAAATGATGAAAAATACAAATTTAAAAATCAAAAGAAAAATATTTCTCACACAAACTAAAATTTTAAAACTTTATTTAAATAGATAAAGAATAAGTTCAAAAATGTGTATAAGTGTTGCCCTTAAGAGAGCAAAGGAGGGTTCACTGGGGTTGGAGTTCAAAGCCTAGTGAAGCTAATATGATCTACTCCATGATTTGGGCACTAAGCCACTCGATGCTTTCAAACCTTATCCACTAAAACCTCAAATATACAACTTGGGTCATTGCTATAGGATGAGAAAAGTGAAAAATTTGGCTACTAGATTGCTCCACGTTGGGGGTTGGGAATTCTAGAAATGTAGCATCGACACCAAAATTCACAAATCTCAAGGCTATAATGCTTCCATGCTAGGATTCAAAATATTGCAAACATGGGAAAATGTAAGAGCTCTTGAGTGTTTAAGAATGCCCAAGTGTGCAACTTTGAAAAATTGTGAAACCTTGTAAAAAAATTGTTGAATCCCTAAATGGTGTCTAAGGCTAGTTTTTATAGGATTTAGGCCATAAATGATGCTACAAAATGGCTTTGATTTGGCCACATAGTGGTTGCAAATTGGCTATAATTTTTCTATAAATTTCTGCCTTCTATAAGTTATATGGGTGCCCAAATTTGGGGGGTGACAATATATAGTAAGTGCCTTATGCCCACGACCATTCCATTTACTATAAATAGTAATAAGGGAAAAAATTCTAACTGAAGATGAATCTTCCATGATGAACCTTTTTCCATGCTTGTTGAAGTAGTTGGTCAACATTGGAGTGCATTCAATGTTGAAATCTAGTTTTTTGTGGCTTCCACACTGGGGGCATGTAGTTTCCACACTAGGGGAAAAGTTTTCAAGTTGAGGGGAAAAACCCCATCCCTCCACACTAGGGGTAAGTGAGATCTAATCCTTTGCCAATGTTTCTAGCCTAGAAAAATGTATACCCCAAACAAAACCCATCAAATTGTTACTTTTCACCCACCCCCCACCCGGGTTCAAATGTAGATACTAGGTGACTTTTTTCACTTGGGAAATGAGGCTTTGATAGCTTATGAGGCATTTTCAACCCCAAAAGTATGGAATATGTGAGATTATCCCTTATGAATTACAATCGAAACATTTACAATGATGTTTTGCCTTAGGTTTTGTGGGGTGAAAGCTACATGGTGAAAATTAGCTATAACATGCAAATTTTTATGATGTTTCAATAAATATAATACCTAAAAATAAATCATACTTATTTTCTTTAATGTTTTAAAAAATATCATGAATAATGAAAATAAAAAACAAATTAAGAAATAATATTTACCTAAAATGCTTATGACATCCAAATCTACCATCTTTGTAGCAAATAAGATGTTTTGCATATTCATGAAGTTTAACATCTTTAGCTGTTCATTTAAGAAAATCACATTTTCTTTAAGGAAAAAGACTTGGAAATACCATCATAAACAATCCCATCATGTTAAACTTATTAATTGGATAATTAGACATGAAAGGCCACCGAGCAATGTCTAAATCCTACAAGGATGGATTATGCATACATGCTCTTATCAAATCAATTTTCCTTCTTACAATTTTAGGATGTTTTGCAATTGATGATGTATAACTAATAATGTTTTCTTCATCTATTTGAAGCAATGGACCTTTAAACTACAATCTCATTTCTCCATCCTTTTTCTAACAACTAAATATAATGAATGTTATGAAAAATGTTAACATCACCAATATTAGCAACATCATCTAATGCATGTATATTGATCTCAACATCTTGATAGTATGGATCATTGCTTTCTTAAAAAGCAAGCATTCATAAACCCATCTATTGTTAATAATGAAATTATACTTGATGCCCATTTGATATGATCTTATCAATGTCAAGAAAGGAATATTATTATTCTAATAGGAAGTCTCTTAGAAATTTTGTGACATCCTAAGAAAAGTTAATTATGCGACTGTTATACATGAACTATCCACCAACTCCATATGTAACTTGCAATATGGAATTGAGTGTTACAATCAACATTTCTTCAACCTCATTTAAATAGGCTAGGAAGGGAGGTTGGATTCCTAGATCTATAATATTTTTAATAATATGCCAAGAAACATTTCATTACATACATTGCAAGAACATGTGTTTGCAAAACTTCTAATTGCATTATTAAAATTCTA
>MNCI01030517.1:524881-547021 GCA_015680685.1 Gnetum montanum | reverse complement strand
TAAATTAAATATTCAATAAAAATATATACTAACTTGAGTATGGGTAGATAATAATAACTTATATTTCTTATTGATTATTTACTTTATTATTATCAATAATGTGGATAATTCTAAAGGATGAGTTTCTAGGTGATGAAAGAAGATTCAAAGTTGGAGTAGCCTAAAAATATATTTGCAATGTAAATATGTAAATGACATGATAATATTTACCTATGTTAAAATTAAAGATGTAAAATGAAAAAATATATTTGTTCTAAAATTTTAAAGTATGCATAAATAAATTTGTTATTGTACCCTTGAATTTTTTAGAATGTGTTATCATTCACATCATTTTGATTCTCATTTCTGAAATTGTCTTCTCTCCTCTATGCTCATTGATTCTAGATTTCTAGTTTCTATGAGCTATGATCATCTTGGCCACATCCACATCCACTACCATGACCTCCATGAATTACATTATGGGTTGCAATAGATGGTTATTGTAGTTGATCTTGAACAAACTAATCTACACCTTCCCTATTGGGACTAATAGTAACAAGATCCATGTTCCTAAAAATGCCTAAATTTAAATATTCAACTTCATCATCCTTAAGCATCCACTAAAGTCTAATATCTTATAATAAAATTTATTTTTATTTCCTTACCTATTCAAAACCTTTTCTTTTATAATTTTTCAAACATGTTCTAAATTCATTATTTCATTATAACTTTTAAAACTTATTGTTTATATAACATCATTGTTATTAAGAATGTGAGTTTTAAAAGATTTTAGTAGTTAGTATGAACCTTGGATAATGTTATTATGTTAGTTTGGTGTAAAAAATTATTTTAACAACCCATATAAAGCATATTCAACTTGAACTAACTATGGTTCATAGAATCATTTCCAACCCCTGACACCCTGACTAGCCACCATAATCATGTATATCAGATACAACCATGAAGTTTAGACTAAAAGTGATGATGTCTAAAACCATGTAAGCATATTAATCTATTTTATTTAGTAATCATGAAAAGTGCTATACTTATAGGAATGCATCAAATAGACTCATAGGAACATTGTGATGAGTGTGTTTTGTCCTTTTTTGGTACTTTTTTCTAAAAAATACAACTACAGGTGAAATAGGCAATAGTTTTAGAATGTGTATATATAGATTTATGAATATCTAGCTAAAAATTAAGATGAAATGTGAAATAGATTGTTTCTATGTAGAATGTTTCATAAATAACTCTTATGAAGTTCAGTAGCCATAAGCAAAGTAGAGAGAGTAGCCATAAAAAACCATAGAAAGATGAGTAGAGACAGATCAAGCACATTTATAATAAAATTTCCAAACTCCATTCATAACATATACTACCTAATTCCATTCATGAAACATGCTATCCATTTACAAAATGGATACTGCCCATATATGAAAACAAAAAAAATATTGCCTATATATGAAAATAAAACATAATGGATACTACCAAAAAACAATATGCAAGATTATGTGAATAATTTCTTGAGGGGACACTATTGTTATTTAGACCTTAAAAATCCCATTCATAATAAAATTTCCAAATTTCATTCACTCGATTACGTCAAGCATGATATCAACCTTCACTACTTGGACAATCATTAAGACCATGGATTATCTACATGAGCAATAAGGAAATTGATATTCTTCATTGAATGTGAATTCATAATGATTTTTATAAATTTGCTAAAAAATAATGTCAATTTTAAATGTTTCTTTACCAAAGGTGAGATAATTAGCTCATTTTCCTAAATTTTTAACAACAAATTAATACTAATAGCAATTTTTAGAAGACTATTGTTGTAGAAAATCAGTAACAAGTTGGTCTAGGAACCAATTTTACCCTTCTACATGGCTAGTTTATTGGTAGAAACTGAATTTTTATTTTCCATGACCTCTAACATCAATAATAGGTTTGACATTTTAATACTAAAATTTTAGTAACTAAATTTATCCATTATAATCCTAGTACCAAAAAACTGAAATAATCTAGAGAAAATATTGTGTATTGTGTTCTATGAATGAATTTTGTTAAACCAATGCAATATTACATAATTTAGTTGAATTTTTAAGCTTGGTATTTTAGGGTATCTACAAGACACAAAATCATTAGAAAAATAAAACATCACATTCAATAACTATAAGTAATAAACTTTGGAAAAACATGTAAAAAACCAATTGCAAAACCATTATCTTGAACTAAATAATTTATAGAAAAGTTTGAGATCAAAGCATAGAAATTCCTTCTTCTAGAAAATTAATCATATTCTTCACTACATAGAAAATCACAATGCACTACAAGATGATAATATAGATTCAATAGCAGAAGCATCATTCATTGATACTTTTCTTTTTTAACTCCTCAAGTTTTGTCTGAGAAACATTTCAAACAAACAAAAACTAAAGGGTTATCATCAACCATGAAGTAAGAAGAAAAAAGGATATTAGTTTTTGTTATAATTGAAACTAATATAGCATGTTGTGGGTGCCTGAGGTGGCACTTTTACAAGGTTCAAGGTTTCATGATATATTGTCACAAAGGACATTGTGGGTGCCTGAGGTGGCACTCTAACAATGAAGGGGAGCCTTGAACTCATGGAGGCTGAGGGGACCCTTGCACTATTGGAGGGTACTTAGACCACAAAAGGTTGCTACACTAGTTCTAACTTACCATCCATGATGATGGTATTTATGACATAGCTAGCACCATCAACATTTGCTATGTCAAGCACTAGTTTGTCCCTATCTATCATCCTTTGCAAATCATCTTGCAAATCTTGACAGAAGTTTGTGCTATGACTAGACAACTAGTGGTAATGACAAAATTTGTCCAACTTAAAGTGTTGTGGGGCTAGGGCCTCATTTGATGGTACTAAGGTGGGATTATTTAGTAGCTCATAGTACCTATTGTACCTTCTGTAGGCATCCTAAAACACTTACTTATGTTGGATCTACCGAGATTTCAATAGTTGATATAGCAGCTTTGAGGGTTTTAGTAGCAACAAGGTATACTTTGAGAAATCCTCACACTCAAATTTTGCCTTTGACTATGATGAGTTGCGAGATACCCCTACACTCAACCATACAAATATGAGCATTACACGCATGATCCAGTCGAACTCCTCAGATGGATTAGTTATGGCATCTAGAAAGCTAGCCTTAGGTCATAGTTCGTTGTCTTCCCACTTGGACTAGTATTATCTTTGTCACGTATGGTTTAGTCTAGAGTGAGGTGTATGATGGGTTTCTAATCTAATGCTACTCTTGAAGGCAATATAAAGAGAGTAATATTAACTAATCTAGGAGAAAGGGTAAGAGAATCTAATCTAGCCTAAGTGTGATGAGCATCCATTTCTTGATTATCCATACATAGCTTGGACTTCGTGCACGACTACCACTGGGATTACCAAGCATAGATCCTAGGTACGCTATTGGATTACCAAGTAGTCACACTTAAATACTCGTAATCAAGTTGTACTCATTCCACATTCTAACCTGAGTTTAAGGGTGAGAGAGATTAAATAAATAAAAATTAGATAAATAAACAATTAAATTAAGTGAATGCTGCAATGATGAAGTAATCTTGATTTTTATTGCCAGTCATGTGCATGTCCAAGTACATCACACTAGAATAAAGGAAGTCATACAATTACATTCACCACACTACAAGCATTCACTGCAAAATAATCTATCTCTAGAGGGATAAAATTTCTAGAGTTTAGCTACAATCTAAAAATAAAACTAAGAAACAAGGGAGAGCCACTTATTATTTATAGGACTAGCAGTAGGCTGTGATATCGCGTATGCGATATAGTAGTAAAGGACGTGATATCACGTCTGGGCATGCAATATTGTGTACATGATATCATGGTTGTCCCAAATGATGTCTCATCATACCCCCATGACTGAATAAAAACTTTTCCTCAAGTTCAGTGATTACACAATGGATAGGTATGGGATTAGTAGATGGAAAAATGGGATGATGCTGCAGTGTGGGAAGAAAAAAAAAATAAAGACACAACACATACAATATGCTACAACTACAAAAATTTGGAACTCATTTAGTTCCTGGTGGTGGTGGCTCCTCCATTAGCACCTTCCCTTTGTCTTGTGCTCTAGGCTTTTAGGCTTGATGGCATTGAAGTATGGCTTGGAACCTCTCCTCTTCAGTTCAAAGATCTTGTGCCATCCATGCTAATGTTTCAACATTTGATGGAGTCGGCACCTCCCATGAATAGGGTAGTTGTGAAAACATTTGGTTGGCCTTGACATACCAAGCTGTGAACACTCCTCATTCCTCTTCATAGGATTTGGCTTTATCCTTGTACTCATGAAAGTCTGCTAGCGTACGCAATATCATGGTTGCCCCAAATGATGTCTCATCAGACTAGCTTATAATATGGCCATTCTAGATGTTGATAGGTTGGTTACTTAGGCATTAGAGTTGATATCTTTATAAGCTGGGGCTTTTGGCTACCTAGCTATTGGCCCTTGATTGGTTACTTTACCCTGTGTGGTTACCATTACCACTATTGCATTTTCTTTCTCACATGTTGATTTTTGTAGGCCATGTAGTCTAGATCCTTAGTAGCTTAAGTTGTGTCTTCTATGCTCTTAGTTTGGGCAAACCCTTGTCCTAGAGACTACAAGTTTAAATAGTACAATTTTAACTTGATAAAGTCATTGATTGCATCCTTGAAAATGGCTAGGAGATGCATCATAGCTATTGGCTCTTGAATTTCATTCAATGAGGCACTTCAGCATTAGATGAATTTTTATATGGGCTTAGGTAGCTCTGGTTGATTTGCATTAGTTGGTACAAGGTTGCTTTTGGATTCAAGTTGTACCTAAAGCATGTTACAAATTGGCTTAAGAGCTCTTCTAGAGAGGAAATAGAAACTCTGGATAGTGCTCGGTACCAGTTTAAGGCTTTGCCAATTAGTGACATGGAAAAGACACACATGATGACATGTGACTAGGCTTGTAGTAGTACACACTTAAACTTGAACGTTACTACGTGTGCATTGGGATCCCCTTCACCATTGTACTTGGTGAATTGAGGCAACATGACCTTAGTTGGTAAAGTTAGGCATGGGACAATAAGACTTATGAGGTCATCCTAGTAGAAGTACAATACATGAACTCTTTTGGAGGAAGTAGCTTTGAGTTGCCTCACATCCTTTATTTAACATTGGATTACCTAGAACACTTGGTCCAAGTTTTAAGATGCACTAGCTAGTTGTGTTGGCTATGCTATGTGCTATGTTGGTTGTACGGCCCAAGGCCAAATTACTAGTTATAGAGCCACATAATGTAGTTGATGCTTTGGCTATGCTATGGGCATAGTGACCAGGGCAAGCCATGCATGCATGGGTTGGACTGATGTTGAGGGCATTGAAGAAATAGGAAGGAGACAAGTTGCTTGAGTCATTTAGGGCCTAGAAATGGCTCCTACTTGAACATATGGTTGAGTTGGTGTGATTACTGCTAGCAAAGATGGTTGGTCAAGTTGGGATGATGCCATGAAGGGTAGGTTAAATGGAGGTATTGCATCATATTACATGTATTGCATTTAATGCATTACCACTATAAGCATTGACCTAAGCCTGATAGAGTGGGAAGGTGATGTCAGTGTTATAACTATCTTAGGGAGGATAGGTGAACTAAACTTAGGAGGGGTCAAACTAAGGAGTGGTTGTTCAAAGATGGTGTGGAAGGGGCTCTCATGTTCGGAGTGAGCTTAAAACTCATCTTCCTCCTCTTGTAAGGCTTTCTCATAGTCAATTCCCACGTTGCGCCCACCTACTCAGATGAGCTGGAACAACAACTAGTGGTGGGACTATGTAGTGGAATGATGTCGAATGAGGAAGGGACATACTCCCATTCATCCCTATGGATTAATTCAAAGTCCCATTTTTCCTCCATGTCAAGGAAATCTATAGGAAACCCTAATTGGATCTTTGTACATACAAAGTTTTCTTGTTCATTACTGAGCATAGTGGCCCCTTGTTGGATGGTAAATGTGTCAAGTGCATTTGACATTGATGTCAAAGGCTAATATGGATTCATGGTTGCAAATTGAGTTGTGAAAGGGAGAGCTATGGATTTCTAGTTGCAAAAAAATGGCTAACTCTAGAAACTGTAGAAAAATGGCTAAGTTTGAAAACTACAGAAAAATAGCTAATTGTGAAGACTATAGAAAAATGGCTAAGTGTGGAGACTACACTCTACATGGACTATGTTCTCTATACTGAGAGATGACTAGGTTCTCCACTGACTATGCTCTCTACACTAAGAAAATAGACACCTAGGAAAATAGTGGAGAGAAGTGTGATTTGGATTACTACGTGGGGTCTTGGGGGGACTTACATAGGGTCCAATCTCTACCAATAGGCTAATAGATAACTACAATGCAAAGAGCATGCAAGATAACCATAATAGATTCTAAAAAAGTTGTTTAGCCCTCCTTCTAGTTCCAAAACTATAACGATCAAAAATTTCAATGGTTCTAGCACTGAGGGATTTATGAGCACATAGCGTAATCCTATGTCCATGTGAGGACCTATTGGAGGTGGAGATGGGGTGTCTAGAACAATCTTGTCAACCAAACAAGGACTTACTAAACTCAAATGTAGAATGATGTGGTTTAGCCCTCCTTCTAGTGCCAAAAATTATAACGATAAAAAATTTCAATGTTTCTAGCACTGAGGGATTTATGAGCACATAGCCTAATCCTATGTCCATGTGAGGACCTGTTGGAGGTGGAGATGGGGTGTCTAGAATAATATTTTCAACCAAAAAAGGACTTACTAAATGCAAATGTAGAATGATGCTAAGTGTTCACATGGTGTTGATGGTGTCAAGCGTAGTCACAAGTGCTCAAAGAGGATGAGCATAGTCAAGGTTTCGATAGAAATGAGGATGCCAACATGTGAAGAATACCACTCAAGCATAGTTGTAATGTGACTATGTTTTTAAAAATAGCAAAAATTCCAAGAAAGTGCAAAAAATGCAAGAGAGAAAAAAAACACCACCCCAAATGGGGTTAAGTGTACTTTACACCAAGAGGGATTAGAAGGTATATGGTGTACAATAGGTGTAGTGAACAGTGTAGTCATGAAGACTAATGTTCGACCATGGTTTCTATGTTTGCTGGGTTGACCACCATGGTATACTGTAGGTTGTGGTGTTCTACTACATTGGGATGGAGATGTGTCATTTGCAACTTTTCTAAATGCTAATCCAAAGATTTGCTAATGCTTGACTTGCCAAAAATTCCAAATGCCAGAAATGCTGACCTTCAAATTTTCCAACCTACTTCCAATTCTTGCCAACCCCTAAAATGTAGAGATCTAGGGTATTTATAGGCCTAGGATTAGCATGAATTGCATATAAGCTACCACGTGGTAGTGGGACGGTTGCGACTACATTGCACCCAACTATGCTCTCCACTGAGGCAAGTGATGTTATGCTCTACTCTACTTTGTTGGACTCTATGAGCTTGTGAGACTGTGACTACATATGCATGTGCTGAAAAGAACACAATGTACCTAAGAAAAATGCAACTTTGGAGACTACATTGTCCACTATCTTGAGTGGGATCAAGTGTAGTTACAACTTGGGGCCAAAAAGTGGTACAATAAAGATGCATTTTTTATAACTACACTTGTTGAATGTGTGTTGGATCTGAGTTGAGTGACAATGTTGTGTTGTGGAGGCCATTGGAGGTTGCTCTAGTAGGCTATGCTTGACTACGCTCGAGATTGGGGGAGAGCATAGTCCAATAGTTAGAAAAATTTTGCAAAAAAGTGGCTATGTGCCAACTACGCTTTCCATGGGAAGCTAACTATGCTCGCAACTAGGGTCAAGCATAGTCCTAGCACTTGGAAAATTTTTGCAAAATTTGGCTTCCAATTAACTATGCCTGACTACGCTCTAGGGCAATGAAGAGCATAGTCTCAGCACTTATAAAAATATGTAGTTGCTTACTTGACACTTAAAAAAATTTGCAAAACTAGCCTTTGGTGTTGGCTACACTCTCTACTAAGCTAACTACACTGTAAGGCAATAGAGAGCATAGTCCCAACACTTAGAAAATTTTGCAGCTTCTTGCTTCATGGTGACACTTAGGCAAAATTGGAAGAAATCAGTGTCTAGAGCTAAATATGCTCTCCACTAGGCTAACTATGCTCTAGGGTAGTGGAGAGCGTAGTTCTAGCACTTAGAAAAATTTGCAAAAATTGGCCTCATGCTAACACTTACGAAAATTTGTAGTTAAGAAGCAATAGTCCAAACTTGGTGGTGTTTCATTGGCCCCTCTATGTTGACATCTACAGGAGTGGCTCAAGAGACATCAACAAATAATGTCAAAACACCACAGCAAGATTGGCACCAACATCACTCTTCCATGCATGGTCAAATCTCGCTATGCTATGTTCAAGAGTGCTATGAATATGGATATGTTGGGAGTAATTAGTGTAGGTAATGTGTGAAGCTAGCACGGCTGATGGTGACCATGGCACCATAGTGGCTTACCCCTAAAAATGTTAACCTCTTGTTGGAGTGCTAATTAGAGAGTCAATGTCGATTCAAGGCCTAACCTATTAAAAAATTATAGCTCTACTGATTTTCTTGGGGGCATACTTTTCCCTCTTTACTCTTGTTTTTCTTTTTCTTTTTGCTTTTTTCTTCTACTTTTTTTTTCTTTTTTCTATGGGGCAAACCTTTTTTGGGTTCTATGCTTTGCTAAATGCTAACTTTGGGATGCTTTCCATCAAGTGGACTATGTGCCAATAGCTGGGCTTTTCTTTAATGCTTGTGAAACTATGTTACATATGTGGGATAGGTGTTTTCTTCCCAGGATGACTTGTGTTACATTTACCTAGGCATTGACCAAGCAATAGAGGCTCCCCACAAGACAACTTATATTATGTCTACCTTGGGTTCTATGATTTGGCTTGCAAAGGGTGCCATGTGGTTACATCATGTATGCGTCAAAGGGGTTTGCAATCTTGACTATGTGGAGGACTACAAGGATATGGAGACATAGGGATGGATGTAAGTAGGCTATAATGGGGTAGTAGAAATGTGCATTCATGAGTGGCTTAGCTAGTCTAATCATGCACATCAAAACAATGTTGGGGCTGGCTACTGCAATGAGATGCACTTTTCCATGATTTCCTAGAGGCTTCATACTACAAACATAACTCCAAGAAGACAAGAAAAAATACCAAACATAAAATGCAGATAAAATGCTAGGGGTGATGATGCTAAAAATGCTCCAAAGGCCAAAGTGATGACAAGTGCTCGAGAAAACTAGCAAAATGGTAGGGGGCCATGATGCTACAAGTGCTCCCAAGGCTATGTTGATCGTAGGTGCTCCATGCTCAGACTATAGTATCCCTACCTGCATGGTGTAGAAAAGTGGGGAGAGGGTGGTTAAATTTATTCTTTCTTGCTTGCTTGTAGAAATATGTGTGGTTAATCACAAACCTAGTTTAAGGTCTTGGTAGACCATGGTATGCTAGTTTATAGTCCTAGTAGACAATCGTGTGCTAGTTTAGTGTCATGGTGGATGAATGTTGCTATTCCAATTTAACATCATAGTAGATGTGTTGTGCTAGTTTAGAATCATAGAAAATGTTCTATGCCAATTTAAAGGTGTAGCATACAAGTGCTATGCTAATTTAATGTTGTAGCAGATGATCTACTTACCTTGTTGGACTGATGTGTGGTGTTGCATGCTAGAAGTAATATAGATTCCTACAAAATGAACTAGAAAAACATCAAGTAGCACCTCTTTTACAAAGTCAATGTGCACAAATGGAAAAGGAAATGCTATGAAGTTTTCCTAAGTATGCATGTAAGTTGCTATGGGTAGTTAGTATGTTTTGTCCATGGCCCCAATGATTACTAGTTTAAGGGCATTTCAGGCTAAGCATTGCTAGCTTAAGGCCATCCTAGGCCCTAAGGTTAACAGTGGTAGCTTAAGGCCATTCTAGGCCCTAGTGGTATTTTAAGGTCATTCTTGGCCACAACAGTAGTTCAAGGCTATTTTGGGCCACAACAATAGTTTAAGGCCATTCAGAGCCACAATGGTAGTTTAAGTTCATTCTAAGCCATACTGGTTGCTACCTTTCATTTTGTGATTTTGGCTTTTGTAATGTTTTGTGCATTTTGAGGTTTTTATGTTAATCTATTAACTACTAAAGAGTGTACTAAACAAGTGAATGTGTAAGATAAGTGGATAAATGTGTAAACAAAGTAAAACAATGCATAATCTAAGCAAGCAAGCTAAATGTAAATGTATAAAAAAATGCAATGTAAGAAAAATTCAAAAATGCATGGTGCATAGCAGCAAAGGGTAGGCATGCACCTAGCACACTTTAGGCTAAGGGGGTACCTTGGTTGCACAATTAGTTCCTAATCTAGCATGGATTATGGTGCATGTAGGGCCTAGGATGCACTATTTGATATTCTCCTAGACCCTTGCTTACTATGTTGAAGGGTGATTCTACCCACAAAGTGTTCTCTAGGAGATCGTTGGCTTCCACCACTTATTTGGGTGTGTCAGCCTTATGCATTACATTGTTTGCTAGTCAAGAAATTCAACCTCTAACCCTTTCCTCATGTCTATGTTATTGATGGCCAAAGGAGGGACATTATCATTGTGGATGATAACTTCACCACCTCCATACAGAAGGTGGATCTCCTAGTGAATCAAGGAGAAAACGACTTGTAATTGGGCCAACCAAGGCTTGCCTAATATTAGGTTAGAGCTAGGCATTTCCTCTAGATAGTAAATTCTATAATGATGAGGAATTTCTCCCCTGCCATAAAGGCTATTATTACCATGCCCTGGACAATGATGCATGATCCATTGAAGGACTTTAGGCACGTAATTTTTGTTGGCCTAATTTTGTTTATGAGGTTGAGCTTGTTAATGATGGTGTACAACATTATGTTTGTTACCATACCATCATCAATGTGCACCTTGCAAGTCTTACATTGCCCAATGCATATGATGATAAACATTGGAGCTATGACAACCTCCCCTCACTTGATGTTGATTTTGACTGCGTCATCATGAAATGCTAAGGATGTTAAACTCGATTCCTATGGTGTTGGGGGAAACATCACTACCTGGATGGCATTCACATCTACAAGGATGTTCTCTATAACAAGAATGAAGACCAACATCCATGCTAGTGCTTCCTAATGGGTAGATGAGGTCATGACTAGGTCATACAGGCTCAATGTTGTATTTTCTACTTGAGCACTTATTTAACCTAGGCCAATGCATCAATGAAGTCTTTATCATTATCTATAGTTTTGTTTTCCTTAACCTCCTCCATTTAGCCTAAGAGATGGATCTCTTGTGAGGGGACTTGGGCTTTGCTCCTCCATGTAGCTTAGTTGTGGTTTGCTAGTTGTGGCCTTTTCAGTTGCTTTAGCCATAAGAACTACAGAGATAGGGATCAACTTTGCCAAATCAAGTGCTCTTTGGTTTCATTATTGCCTAGCCATTTCATCTACGAGGCATTTGTTGGACCTCTTATGTTGTCATCTAGCAAGTCTACCCTATTGCTAGCAAGCTCAGCCCTTGGACAAGCAGCTGATGCATTGCCCACTATCAAGCTTTAGATAGGTGAGGGATTAGCACATTGTGATACCCTAATGAAAAATGGCTATTGGACAGTGGTTGTTGTAGCACACTATGAAACTTTGACCATGAAGGACATTGTGGATGCTTGAGATGATAGTTTAACAACAAAAGGAGGCCTCAAACTCATGGAGGCTGAGGGGATAGTTTAACAACAAAAGGAGGCCTCAAACTCATGGAGGCCGAGGGGACCCTTGCAATACTAGAGGGCACTGAGACCACAAAAGTCTACTACATTGGTTTTAACTTGTCATCCATTCTTATGGTATTTATGACATAGCCAATACCATCAACGTTTGTCATGTTAAGCACTAGTTCACTCCTATCTATCATCCTTTGCATAGCTTAGCAGAAGTTTGTGCTATGATCGAACAACTAATAGTAATGATAAAATTGGTCTAGCTTAAAGTGCTATGGGCTAGGGCTCATTTTGTTCTACTGAGGCAAGATTCCTCAGTAGTTTGTAGTACCTATCATGCCTTCTACAAGAATCCTTAGACACTTGCTTACATTGGATCTACCCAACTTTCAATAGTTGACCTAACATCTCTAAGGGTTTTAGCAGCAACAAGGTATACTTTGAGCAATCTTCATGCTCAAAGTTGGACCTTTGGCTAGCCTCCACTATGGGCACTATAGATGTGGAAAATTTGGTTACTTAGGTGCCAAAGTTGTTGGCTTTATGAGTTGGGGCCTTAGGTTGCCTAGTCATCAACCCTTGGTTGGTTGCTTTACCCTATGTGGCTACCATTGCTATTGTTGCATTTTTCTTTCTTGCATGATAATTTTTGTAGGCCATGTAGGCTAGGTCCTTACTAGATTATGCTACATCTTCTATGCTCTTAGTTTGACCAAGTCTTGGCTCAAAGACTATGGGGTTAAATAGTACAATTTTAACTTGATGAAGTCATTAACTGCACCCTTGAAAATGACTAGGAGGTGCATCTTGGTTATTGGCTCTCAAATTTCATTCAATGAGGTGCTCCAACATTAGATGAATTTTTGTATAGGCTTTAGGTAACCCTACTTGATTTGCATTAGCTGGTCCAAGGTTGCTTTTGAATTCAAGTTGTACCTGAAATGCATCATGAATTAGCTAAAGAGGTCTTCCAGAGAGAAAATAGAACCTTTGGGTAGTTCTTGGTACCAGTCTAAGACTTTTCTAGTTAGTGGCATGGCAAAGACACACATGATAGCATGCAACCAAGTTTGTAGTAGCAAGGACTCAAACCTAAACATCACTAGGTGTGTGTTGGGGTCCCCTTCACCATTGTACTTTGTGAGTTGAGGCAACAAGACCCTAGTTGTCAAAGTTAGGGGTGGGATAGTAGGACTTATGGGGTCATCCTAGTAGAATTTCACTACATAAACTATTTCAAAGGAAGTAGCTTTGATTTACCTCACCTCATCCATCAAACTTTGGATCAGCTAGAACACTTGATCCAAGTTTTGAGATGTGCCAACTGGTTGCATTGGCTATGCTATGTGCTATGTTGGTTTTATAGCCTAGGGATAGATTATTGATTGTAGATCCACGTGATGAAATTGATGCATTGGTTGTGCTATGATTGTGGTGACTAGGGTAAGCTACACGTGTGGATTGGACTAATGCCAAGGGCACTACTAAAGCAAGTGGAAGATAGGTTGCTTGAGTCATTTGGGACCTAGAGATGGCCCCTGCGTGAACGTATGGTTGAGCTAGCATGATTGTTACTAGCAAAGATGGCTGGTTAGGTTGGAATTATGCCATGAAGGGTAGGCTAAATGTAGCTATTGCATTATATTTCATGTATTATGTTTGATGTGTTACCACTACAAGCATCAACCTAAGCCTAATGGAGTGGGAAGGTCATGCCAGTGTTATAACCATCTTATAGAAGATGGTTGAACTAAACCAAGGAGGAATCAAACTAGGAAGTGGTTGTTGGAACATGGTGTAGAAGGAACTCTCATGTTTGGGGCAAGCTTCAAACTCATCTTCTTCCTCCTCTAAGGCTTCCTTCTAGTTAGTTCCCATGTCATGCTCACTTGCTCAGATGAGCTGGGACAACAACTAGTGGTGGGACTATGTGAGTGGGATGATGTCAAATGAGGAAGGGATATACTCCCATCCATCCCTATTGATTAATTGAAATTCTCATTTTACCTTCATGTCAAGGCAATATATAGGCAACCCTACTTGGATCTTTGCACATACAAAGTTGCATTGTTCGTTGTTGAGTGTGGTGACCCCTGGTTGAATGGTAAAGGTGTTAAGTGCATTTGATGTCAAACGTTAATCTAGATTCATGGTTGTGGATCAAGTTGTGAAAGGAAGAACAATGAATTGTTAGTTGCAAAAAAAATGGCTAACTCTAGAAACTATAGAAAATGGATTAGTTTGGAAACTACAAAAGATGGCTAATTGTGGAGACTGTAAAAAAATGGCTAAGTGTGGAGACTATGCTATCTATGCTACACTCTCCATAGACTACACTCTCTATGCTAATAAAATGGAGACTTAAGAAAATAGTGGAGAGAAATGTGATTTGGATTACTACGTGAGGTCTCAGGGGAACTCACATAGGGTCCAATTTACACTAATAGGTTGATAGACAACTACAATGAAAAGACCACATAGGACAACCAAAATGGAGTCCAAAAGAGTGGTTCGGTCCTACTTCTAGCCCCAGAAATTATAACGACTACAAATGTCAATGGCTGGAACACTAAGGGGTTTGCAGGCACACAACCTAATCCCGCATCTATGTGAGGGCCTTCTAGAGGTAGAGATGGGATGCCCAAAATAGTCTTGCTAACTGAATGGGGACTTACTAAACGCAAATATGGAACAATGCTAAGTGTTCACATAGTGTTAACAGTGTCGAGCATAGTCATGGATGCCCAAAGAGGGCAAGCATAGTCAAGGGTTTTAGCAAAAATGAGGGTGTTGACACATGGAGACTACCACCCAAGCATATTTGTAACATGAATACATGTTAAAAATAGCAAAAATGCTAAGAAAGTTTGAAAATGCAAGAGAAATAGAACACCACCCCAAATGGGGTTAAGCATAGTTTACACCAAGATAGGTTAGAAGGTACACAGTGCACAACCAGCATAGTGAAGAGCATAGTCATAGACTTTTAGGTGTTCATCTATGAATACTAACATTCTACTATGGTATCTACATCTACCAAGTTTTTTGTCATGGTATACCATAGGTTGTGGTGTTCTACTAGGTTGTAGTGGGGCTACATCATCTACAACTTTGCCAAATGCTAACCGTAAGATTTACCAATGGTTGACTTGCCAAAAATGGAAACCTTCAAATTTTCCAACCTACTTTTAATTTTTGCTAACCCCTAAAATATAGAGGGCTAGGGTATTTATAGGCCTATGATTAGTGTGAAGTGAAAATCAATTGCCATGTGGTAGTGGGGCAGTTGGGACTACATTGCATCCAACTACGCTCTCCACTAAGGCAAGTGGTGTTATGCTCTACTTTGCTTTGCTAAACTCTGTGAGACTGCAAGACTATGACTATGCTACCAACTACATATGCATGTGCTGAAAAGATCGCAATGTACCTAAAGAAAAATGCAACTTTAGATACTATGCTATCCATTGTCTTAAGTGGGGTCAAGCATAGTTACAATTCAGGGCCAAAAAGGGGTACAATAAAGATGCATTTTTGCTAACTATGATTTTTGGAGGTGTGTTGGAGCTAAGCTAAGTGCCAGTGTTGCATTGTGGAGGTTGTTGGAGGCTATTCTTGTAGACTACACTTGACTACACTCTAGAATATGGGAGAGCATAGTCCAACACTTAGAAAATCTTTGTAGAAAAGTGAATATGTGCTGACTACGCTCTCCATGGGAGGCTAACTATACTGCCAACTTGAGTCGATAGTAGTCCCAACACTTGAAAATGTTTTGGAAAATCTAGCTTCTAGTTGACTACACTCCAAGGCAATGGAGAGTGTTGTCTTAGCACTTGGAAAAATCTACAACTATTGACCTAACACTTAGAACAATTTGCAAAACTAGCCTTTGGTGTTGACTAGGCTTTCTACTGAGCTGACTACACTTCAAGGCAGTGTAGAGTGTAGTCTAAACACTAAAAAAAAAATTTAGCTTCTTGCTTCGTGATGAAACTTAGGAAAAAATGAAAAAAAAATAGTCTCTGGAGCTAACTACACCCTCCACTAGGCTAACTATGCTCTGGGATAGTGGAGAGCATAGTCCCAGCACTTACAAAAATTTCCAAAAAGTGGCCTCATGCTAACACTTAGGAAAATTTGTAGTTGAGAAGTAGTAGCCTAAATTTGATAGTGTTTCATATAATAAAAGATAGTTATGCAAGGGATGAATTTTCAAAATTCTTTAAAATATGCCATTGTAATACAAATGAAGATGAGATTTCTATTATTGTTATGTAATGGGAAAACTTAACGAACTTTAAAAGTATAACACAATAACATAAATGAAAATGAGATTTCATATAAAGGCGAAGATATTTCTTCAAAAATAATGGATGAACTTAAGAAAATATGTATGCAACCTTATTTGATGGGTTAACATGTTTGCAACATACTAAAAAAGATGACAGTTAGTTAACACGTTTACAACTATTTTTGAATAAAAAAGAAAAGTGCTTTGAAACTAGTAAGAGGATATATCATGTGAAAATTTGAATGTCTACATTAAAGCTTTATGAAGATCAATACTAAACAAAATTTTCATGTACCTTCTTTCATTCAAACCCAATGCCTCACCTCAAGTCTTTTCAAAGTCAATTTCATGGTGAGTGTGTTATACCAATTCTACTCCACTCCACCCATGATCAGTGTCTCAACTTAGCTTGTTTAGACTTTGTAAGTCTATTATTATTCAAAAATTAAAGTAGTGATCATCATTCATAGCACATTCAAAGGATATCACTTTTTACATTTTGCAAATATTTTTGGAAAGTTCTTCTAGAAATCCTAGCCCACTAGACACACTTGTAAAGAATGGTGTGCACTACTCATGCTTAGCTTATTCACAATTTGCAAGTTTGTTCACAAATATAAAGTAGTGGTTGTGCCTCATTGGCTATTATAGTGGACTTATAGTTTAATGCTCAAGTATGTGTGATGAGTGGTGAGGCACCCCTACACTCAACCATACGAATACAAGTGTTACACGCGTGATCCGGTTGAACTCCACACACATACTAGTTGTGGCATCTAGATACTTAGCCTTAGGTCATAGTTTGCTATCTTTCCACCTCGACTAGTATTATCTTTGTCACGTATGGTTTAGTCCAGAGTGAGATGTATGATGTAGTTTCTAATCTAACGCTACTCTTGAAGACAATGGAAAGTAATAATTACTAAGCTAGGAGAGAAATGATGAGAGAGAGTCTAAACTAGCCTAAGTCCAATGAGCATTCGTTCCTTGATTATCCATACACATATTGGACTTTGTGCATGACTACCACTTGGATTACCAAGCACAGATCCTAGATATGCTACTGGGTTACCAAGTAGTAACAATTAAATGCTCGTAATCAAGTTGTACTCATTCTATTGTTTAACGTGAGTTTAAGGGTGAGAGAGTATTACCTAGGAAAGTAGTAAATAACAATAACAATTAAATAATTAATTAATTAAACTAAGTGAATGCTGCAATGATGAAGTAATCTTGATCTTTATTATCGATCATGTGCATGTCCAAGTACGTCACACTCGAATAAAGGATGTCATACAATTACATTCACCACACTGCGGGCATGCATGGAGAGGAAAAGGGAGAGAAAGAAAAATGAAAACTAAAATCAAAACTAACTCTAAAACTAACTTATTGGATCTGTCTACCCCTTATTTATAGATGAGGAGACAGGCTGTGATATCGCATCGGCTGTGAAATCGGGGATGTGATATTGCGGGTGCGATATCATGGGTGCATTATCGTATGTGCATTATCATGGTTGTTAGCAAATGCATGACTCATCATACCCCCACGACTGAATGAAAACTCATCCTCAAGTTAAAGTGAGAACAAGCTCCATTGATTACATAGTGGATAGGTATGGGATTATTGACTGGCTAGACCAGATTCATGCCATAGTGTGGAGTCAGAACAAAATTAATATACAACACAAAAGAAAATCCTATGATTATAAAATTGGATGGAACTCATGTAGTTATTGGTGACAATGGCTCCTACATGGGTGTCTTTCCCTTTTCCTATGCTCTAGGTTTTGGGATTTGATGGTATTGAAGTATGGCCTAGAGTTTCTCCTCTTGTAAGGCCTTGAGTGCCATAGAGGCATCCCAGTCAGCCTTCTCTTTTTCTTCCACCACCCTTTTATTCTCTGTCAATAGTTTATTAAGTTGCTTAGTTCTGAAAGTGTCCAGCTGGTTCTAAGAAACCTTTGGCCCTGTATTAAAAAGGTTTAATACTTATGAAATGGCTTGAATAGATAAATCAATAGTCACACCACAATTGTTAACCATGGTACCTTCTTCTTTATTGTGCCAAACTTAGTACGTTCCCCCTAAGTACCAGGCACCACTTTCAGAGAGGGTAGGCCATAATGGGAATCCTTTGAAGTGATCCCTAATGGCTTTCGAAGCAAATTCTATGAAAGGTCAAAAGTTTAATTCCATGATCACCACAATGAATATGGACCTTTCATGGATGCTCTAAATGCAATCCTGGTGCAACGTGAGATATTGTTCTTGTTTAGATGCTACAGCAGCTCCTCCTTCCACCTGCCTTGATTGTACAACAGTAGGGTCTTCTTGGTGGATAATAAATGATTATTCCTCCTACTTTGCATGTTGTTTGGCAAGAACTTATCCTTCACCTCTCCTAGGTCTTTTGATCACACCTTGAGTAGGACCTTCCTGTTTTCCGCATTCCGGGGCCATTTGCAATCACACAGGGCTAATCATTAGTAAGGTTGTTGCCAAAGTTAGGTTATACCTTACTGCTTGCCTTAATAGATTTATTTTATTTCCATGTGATTTTAATTATTGGAAGAACATGTCCTCAAAAGATTATAATGTTGAGCCTTTTTGCTTAGGTGATTTCCAAATTTAATTTTCTAGTATAGTTGTGGGGATGAAATTGTTTTTGACACATTCTATTCTTAATTTTACAACTAATTACCCTTAAATATGTCCTTCAATAGATGATAAATTTCAAAAAATTTATGTACTATTCGGTGTATGCCCCTCCCCCACGACTAAGCTAAACACTCCAGGTTCAAGCAGGTTTAGACGGAATGAAAATTGGAGTACCAGTGAGTGAGTTATGAATATGAAAGTAAGGGACGCACAATCACAAGTCGTAGAGAGGAATTTGAAAAAATTCCCCTACATGAATAGTTGCAAATGATGCTAATTAGCACAAGGGGGTTACATATATATATTTGCATTGAAGTTAGGGCACTTAGAGAATGTACCAAATTTATTTTTAATATTTCTTTGAAATTAAACTATGTAAACTAAGGACATCTAGATGATTGTTAAAGGGTTACAGGGTAATTCAACTAGTTCTAAAGGCATGAAAATTATGATGGTGTGGAATTTATCAATAAGGGTCTCGAATGGTAGAGAAAAAGGCTATGTGATGATTCATAGGAATGTTGAATCAGAGGGATAGTAATAAGGGAAAGAATACCATGAACAATATGTTGAGGGTAATAAATAATGTGTGTGAGCTGTGTCATAAGTGAAAATTACAAAAGATTACAGAAGTGGGTCCTCCCCAAAGTAGGTTCCAACCTATAATGCCTTTGTGTAACCACACTTAAAAGTGTCCATGGAAACTCAAAGGGTTAAATGTAATCCACACTAATTCCACAAAACACACACCTGTAAATATCACTAAGATGAGGTAAGAATTCTACGTTACACATGACACAAGCTACAATTACCTGAATAGTGAGATGAGATGAACTATAGAAGGGATTGTAGAGATTGGGACATGAGGTAACTGACCTAGGGCACAGTGAATCCTGCATGAAAAGCATGATTAACATGTCATTAACTCGTCATTTCAAAATCAGGACCAAGTCCATTCCTCTAATTAGTGACATTGCATTGTTTCATCACATGATGAGCAACTATGAGAGCATCAAAACAACAAGGTGTATGATCACTTGGCATTTTATCCAAGGGAGAAGTGATTTTTGTTTTGTGGCACTTTTCTTTCTGTTTTCTTTCTCTCTCTCTCTCTTTTTTTTCTCTTTTCTTCTTTTCTTGAATATTGAATCCAGAAAAGCCGCCAACCTTCAGGCATGGATGCATGTCTTTCTAGTGGAACCCCCTAGAACAACATTGGATTTTTGAGTGCCCGTTTGATTACTCTTACTTCCATTTTTTGTTAGATCTACAAGGATCTTAGTACAACCATGTTGCATGACAACTCCCATAGACGTTACCAAAGAGAATCCACAAGTCCCCTTGATGTCACACCCTAATCACTCCCTCTTGGTCCATCCTTCTTCATTCTGAGTACAATGAACACAAAATTAATTTTAAGTTTTAAGAATGTCAAGAATATCACTATATCCTCGAACAGAACCTCTTATTTGTAGAGTGGATGAGTGGGTGTAATGGGCTCACTGTTCCAAATAGTTGATCGCTCGAGACTTGATAACATAGAACACACGTCAACCAATGACCCACATGAGTGTTTTATTCATAGATGAGATTACTTATAAAAATTTAAAGAGACAAAAAGATAAAAAGATAAAACAAGAAATTGAAAAATGAAAAACTAGAAAACAAAAAGTTCTAAAATCAAAGAAAATGAAAAGTATTTATTAATCCTGCTTGCTATTAGAATGGGGGATATCCCTCATAGCTAAACAGTTAAGGATGGCAAGGATTAATAAATGATGATGGGGATCCTTGCATGTTGGAAATATTGGGGCCTGGTGATACTTACCCCATTGGGTTTCACACACTTGATTATAGTAAGCATAGTGGAGCAATTTATACGATGTAGTTTCCAGATAATGAGTTGATCCACTATAATATTTGGGACCATTAGATGGTATGCAAGGATTAGGTTGTCTCTCTCCATGGCTATGTTCATTGGGCCGTATAGTTGTTGGAGCATGAGTTGGTGGCCCTGATGAAGTTACATGAGGCATTGGATTCAAAGATAAAGGTGCACGATAGGGTTGGACTTGTGCTGAGTTGGAGGTGCAGTGGCCTCAGAATTATGTTGTCCCTTCTTAGGATTATTTCTAAAGAAGGAGCATCTTTGATGTTGCTGGGTCTCTCACTACTATTGGAAACAGGAGCACAAGTAGCATTTGGAGGTTGTTGCTGTGGTGTAGGAACCTTAGGAATAGTTGGTGGCGATGTAGGAAGGAAAAAATGAGAATGTTGAAAGTTAGGAGGAGTATAAGGTGCACAAGGTAGTGGTTGTGTTGAATGTATGGGCTAATAGTATTGAGGAGAATGGTACTATGGTGAGATAAAGTGTGTTGGCCTAGTTGGAGAAATAAGATGTTGAACAAGATATGTGTTCGAGTTTGGATGATTTGAAGGATGCCTCTAGTTTAGTGGTGGTCTCCCCCACGACTGGGATTGTTGCCACTATGATCGAACACAGTATCTCTGCATAAACTCTGGATGTAACATGTTTTCCCAATGCTCATGTAAATGTAATAATATTGGGCATTGGCCCTTCGGGTGATCGTATAGGCATATGTTAGATTCATACGTATGATTGGCAATTGAGCTCTTATTTTCCTTATCCGTTCTTTCTGATTGTCTAATGTTTTGTCTTGTTTCTTGGGTTGTCAAAACTCTATCTTCAATAATATTGATAAATTCTACACACCTTTGATACGTCCATTCCAACATCTTATTGATCTTTTCCTAGACTTCTTCTAATGATTGTTGTATTGGCAAAGATGATTCTTTCTCCTTGTGATAGGTTGATTTCTCCATTTTATGATTATGGACCTTTGTAAAGTTGAGATTTTGGTCCCATTGATGTTTTTCAACACTCTCCCATCTAGCCATTTCTCCTTCTTCTTTTTCTACCTACTTAATCTGCTCTTGTAATTAATGGATTCATAGTTTGTATAGTTTTCCTTGGCCATAATGTTGGAAACCGTTTGGGATGCGATCGCCAACGAGTGTCCTCAAACAGGATTTAGGTGCTTGCTGGTCTCTAGCAACACCAAGGCCCAGATACCTCCAAATAGACTTAGTAGTTAATGTGAGTATGTGTGTGTGCTATTGCGGTGTGTGGTTGTGAAACATGAAATGATTGGGTTGTGTGAAAAACTACAAATGACTTATCTTAAAGAGATTCAGCCAACTTTACCAAGTACTATGAGTTGTTGAGAGTTCCTATTTTGTTCAATTGCCTAGTTTATGCGGTCCTTATAATACCTACTTATAACAAATAAAATTTTGTTAAAAACATTTGAGCACAACTCCGCGAATCTACTTCTAATTTTCTC
>MNCI01030517.1:514033-524211 GCA_015680685.1 Gnetum montanum | reverse complement strand
GAAGTTATAACTTGCCCAACTAGTTAGGAGATATTTCTTGCCAATCTAGTTAGGAAGTTATACATAAAGTTAGGAGAAAATCATGCTAACATTGACATTTGTAAATATTACAAATATTTTATAGGAAATAACCTATATAATAATTTTTGAAAAATAAATCCAAGATCTCAATATTATAAGAGCTTCATACAATTGTTATTTTATTTTTATTTTAGTATTTTTAATTACCCATTGTGTATAAAGCCTTAGTAATTCACTTGGGATAATTAAATTAATGTTAGGTATTTAACAAGGGCTCCATACCATTATTGCATATGAGAAATTGCTGAAATTATCTTTTTACCACCGAACCATGTGAAATTGAAATTTTATTTTTGTGACTTCAATTCTGTGTGTTCAAGTTTTGTATTTGTTTTCAGCAATGACAGTTTCTTCTGAATAAACTGCAACTCTGATTTATTGGCATCGGCTAAAACATCTCCTGGTTTTGCTAATTCAGTTGTGCACCTATCTTGTCGTGTCTTCGTGTCTCTGTTGCTGCATTTAGTGGATTGGTACGGTGATGTCGAATGCATTGGCATCGGGCAATACTACTGTTTTTGATCATTTCTGATTATAGGTTCTAGGAACAAATGACAATTGTGATTTACATTTCTAACCGCCTAAAATCCTTGAATTGAGTTCCTAGTAGCGATGTTGTTTCTATTTTTGTTATTGTTGGTGGAATGAACTTTGTCCGTTTTTGTTCGTATTCCTCAAGGCACTCCTGGCCGCGGTGGAGCCCTGGGCACGTAAGCACAAAATTTGCTGAGTTTCACTGAATAGCATAGAGGGATAGGGTTTTGTGGCATGCGGAACAACATAGAGACCAGTAGGGTTTGATGGCACGTGAAATAGTGTAGAGGATGATATGGCCCTCCTTCATGCGACCACACCTCAGCTGTATGGGCCAGACCTCCACATAGAACAAGAGCTTACTGCTGCTGTGGTAGTGGTGGTTGTCGCTACTCAGGACCTGCTGCCAGGGATACTGTGGAATCATACCTCTGCCGACAAGTGCCAGGATGTTGGGAAAGCATTTCTAGACATCGATGCCTTCACTACCTCCATTGCTAGGGTTTTTGAGGGCATGACAGAAATTTTTCAGTGAGTGGGTCATAGACATTGAAGCCCTAAAGCATCCAATATCCTGGTTGAATAATATGCACAGAATCCTTGGCACAGCCGTACAGGAAGAAGACGAGGATGAAAAAGATGATAGGATCGTTAGTTACAATTGTTGTTCTAGTTTTTACCTCTTCGTTCTTACATTAATTTCTTGTTAGTGCAGATATAAACTTGATGGCTGTATGGCAGTCTTCTGAGCATGAAATTCTATTACAGCCACGAAATTTGAGATGATTCACAGGAGAAATAATTTTACCCCGCACCACTGGATTGTTGAATTTGTATTGTTGTAGAGATATGCTTTCTCGAAATAAAATGGATACAAAACCAATTTTACTTGAGATTCTCTTTGATTTGCTACATATTCATATCATATAAATGATACATACAAAATTGTACTTCCTCCATAATCCTGCTAGACTTTGGTTATGGAAAGCAGACATTGAGATTATCAGGATATTCATCCATAAAGTGCAATGTATCATAATATATTTATATATCTATGTTGCTGCCTTGTAAAATGCAATGCTCAGAGATTTATAAGCTTACTATAGGAATGGTGCTCCTATATATTTTTTCCCTTAAATTAAAAGAATGTTGTTGTTAACTTATTCTTTTCCTCTCAAAATGAAATTTTTACCACTTCTCCAAAAAATCTTAACCAATTTAATCTTGCTAACCTATTCCATGAAATGGCCAAAATGTGCCAACATGTCTACCCCCCTTAAAAGCTTAAAGAAATTTATGCAGCCCCATTTTAAAACTAAAAGATACTGAAACTTTCATTGAATTTTTACAGCTGAACATACAAATATTTTTAGAGGAAAATTCCCATCAAATATAAGGTTTTATGGTATAAAAACCTCATTCCTAAGAAAAAACAACAAGCTGTACATTAGCAAGTCCTTCATGGACTATTCTTGAGATGGAAACTAAATTGTGAGGGTTACCCTAGTAGGAATTCTCATCTCTCTAACTATCTCATAGGCAATTTCTGACATGATGAAGGTTGTTCTGTTGTTTTCTGGCTTGATGGAGCTCTCAACTTGATCCACTATGACTTTTTATTTAGCACTCTTTTCATTTTCTTTTTCAGATGAGCTCTTATATTCTTCTTCATTGGGCCCTTCATTTTCCTCTTGGGAGACAAAGGCCTCTTCCCATGACTCCTCATTAGTTGGTTGCTCTTCTCCCCTCTCCTCTTCTTTGGTGCAATCTTGATATTGCCCCCAAACATTTAACTCTATCTCTAGACCTCTTGTGAGGAATAAAAATTCATCGAAGAACCAAGCCATGAAAGAACACTCTTACGGTGCTCCACATGATCTAGCTTTCAAGTAAGCCTTTAAGACATGTTCAGGGCAACATCCCATCACATATGGAATAAAAGGCTTTCTCATTGTTCTCCCAAATTCCATCTTCCTCTTTCAAATTAGCTCTCTCTTACTTGCCCTACTCAACTTGAATTGAAATATGATGAAATCCTAGGCAATCCAACCCTCTTTCTATAGGTCCTAGAAATTTAAAATTCCCCCCAATAGTCTTCAACCAATTTTCCCTCTTCTTAGGCATTCTAACCATTTTTGTCACAATCCTCACTAAGTGGTGGATGAGTCATCTTTCCCACTTGTCACACTTGTAGGATTCCACTTGTTTCACTTGTAGACTTCCACTTGCCTCACTTGAAGGAAAACTATTTTCTAATTTAAATATTTTATCCTAAATATATTTACTGTTATAACATACTATCTACTTATCTAATTATATACCAATAGGATAATTAACATAATAATTAATACTATACTCCTAGTAATATTCTAGCTACTAGTATATACATATATTACTTTTGTGTAAGGATATCTTCAAGTTGTATGAAATTGTCCAAAATAATGTTTTATATGCAAAACATTATTCAAAAATTGCAATTCCATGTCATCCAAAGTTGATAATTTGTAAGTATCCTCTAACAATTGCTTTGTAATTTGAAAGGGACCAATCTATGTCGGTGTAAATTTGTTAGGTTTCTTCATATTCCATAATAAGACAAGGTCCCCTATCTTGAAAGTTCTTTTCAAAGCTTTCCTATCAAACCATATTTTAACTTGAGAGATATTCTGTAACAAATTATCCCTTTCTTTATCTACTTCAGCTTATTTTTTAATAATCAAATTCATGAAACTTCTATCTTTATCAGTTTTTTTACTATATCTTTGTACGAATTCAGAAGCTGAGCTTACAATCTTATTTGTAATTCTTGCTGGCAAACCATAAACTATGTTATACAGTGATGTCCCAATGGCTTTCTTGAATTTGATTTGATCTAACCATAATGTAGATTGTAAATAATTGATCCAATTTCCTAGATTTCCATCCATCGATTTCTTGATATAAGCGATAAGCTTTTTATTAGTCGATTCTTCTAGGCCATTTCCTTGAGGATAATAGTTTTATGAGGAAAATAAGAAAATAGATTTTTCTGATGCCCATTTGATAAACTCTTTAGATTTGAAGGCAGGTCCATTGTCTGACACTAACATTTCAAGTAGACCAAATCTACTTAGAATGTCATCTTCTAAAAACTTAATCACATCTTATGCTGAACTTTCTCTTAGAGCCTTTGCTTTAGACCATTTAGTGAAATAACCAGTAGCCATGAGAATAAACTTGTGTCTAGGTCTTGAAGAAGTAATTGTACCAATAAAATCCAAACCCCATTGCTGAAATGGTCTATCTACAACTACTAGCTTTAAAGGGGCTTTAGCCTTTTTAATCTTGGGCCCATGAATTTGGCATTTATAGCATTTTTGAATCTTTCAACTAATATCTTGATACATGGAAGGCCAGTAATATCCATATCGAAGAATATGTTGCATAGTTGACTTAGGGGATTCATACAATAAATTCAAATGATAATGAAATTGTTCCAAAATGAAACTAATTTGATCATTATGAACAAATTCCAATAAAACCCCTTGAAAATCCTTTCTATATAATATACCGTCTTTAACAACAAATCTTCGTGCTCTTTTGAAGAAAGCTCTCTTTTGACTTGCAGTTAAATTATTTGGGATTTTCCTTGTATTAAGAAATTTGAGAATTTTGTCACACCAATTCTCTTCATGGGTGTCAAGTGTATATACTTCACTTTATCTAGTCATTAACTTGGCTAATCCCATTCCCTTAATTTTTTTGCATATTTCCAATAAAAATCTAAAACCCTGCAACTTTATAAGCCATTTTTCTTTTTTTAATCCAATCTCATTTTGGGCTAGGAATCACTTGACTGTAGTTCAATTAGCATAATGTGGACTAATGAACTTTCCAAATAATATTTAAAATGCTGAAGTGCTTTGATGACTGCAAAAGCTTGTTTCTTTAAGTCTGAATAATTTAACTCTGAACCTTTTAACTGATACCCAAAAAATCCAATTGGTTCATCTTGACCTTCATCATCCTTTTGTGTTAAAACGGTAGCAATAGAATCATTCGAAGCAAAAGAATATAACCAAATATCTTCTTTAAGCCTAGGCTTCACCAAATATGGAGCCTCTTGTATAGCCCTTTTAATTTTTGATAAAGCTCTCTCTGATTCTTGTGTTTTCTCTACTTGGACATCCTTTTTTAGCATATGCATTTCAGTAAACCCAGGGATGAACATTTTCACAAAGTTTATCTTTTCAAACAAAGATCTAAAAGATTTTTTACTTGTGGGATGCTCAATATTCTGTACTACTTGGATTCGGGAATTGTCTTTGACAATTCCTTCTTGACATATCACATGGCCTGATAAGCTTCCAGATTTAACCCCAAAGATACACTTCTTAGGATTTAATGAAATACCAAACTCACGACATCTGTCAAAAACTTGCTGGAGATGATTAATATGATTTTCTTTTTTCTTTGAGAATATTGTAATATCATCCGAATAAACCATCACAAATTTGCCTAATAAATCCTTAAATGCTAAATCCATTGCTCTTTGGAAATTAGCTCTAGCATTTGACAATCCAAATGGCATTCTTTGGTAAGCGAAAGTTTCTCATTTGGTGATAAATGTTGTTTTGTATCTATCATTCTTATCAACCATGATTTGGTTATAACCTGAGAAACCATCTAAGAAGGAATATACTTGACAACCTGAGACTTTAATCAACATCTCATCAATTCTTGGAAGTGGATAATTATCCTTTTTTGAGGCATCATTCAAATTTCTAAAGTCTACACAAAGCCTTATATCACCATTTTTCTTTCTCACTGGAACAAGGTTAGCAAGCGATGTTGAATATCGTACTGGATATATGATTCGTGCTTGCAACAACTTCTTGATTTCAGCTTCCATAGATGGTTCAAATGATGGATTAAATTTCCTTTATTTTTGCTTGACTATTTTACAACCTTCTATTAAAGGAATTTTATGTGTCATCACATCTTGCCTAAAATCTTTAAGATCATCATAAGAATAAGAAAAATTATCCAAATTATTTCTTCGACATGATAACAAGTTTTGCTTGAAATTTGAATCTCTTTCCTTTGTAACATTCAACATCTTTGGCATCCTGTCTAATCCAAAATTCACTACCTCGAAAGCTTGACTATCTGGGCTTTGTATATCCTTTCCAATAAGTAAATTTTTCTTGAACTCATGTTCTAAGTCAATCATCCTTTTTGGAATAAAATCAGCTTTGGAATTTTATGACGTTTTAGGTATCACTTGACCCTCAAATTCTTGTTTTTTTTTTCATAAATCTTAGTACTTGATCATCATCTTTGAATACTTGTAAATGTCTTATATTATCTGGTATTTATGGTTGATGTTCTTCTTCAATCATGAAATCTTTGTAACTTTCTATTACTTGCATATCCAATGTTGAGGCTACCTTTTCCAAATCATATGCTATAAGATTCTCTGCTCTATTTATATGCTCTATTCGGCAATGTTGAAACTGATCTAACATCTTACAAGAAAGTGGCTTATAAGGTCTTAAGAATGAGCTCTTTACTACAGAGTTACCCTTTACTTGTTCACGAACTAATCTTGAGTCTCCTTTTATAGTGATTACTTTGATCTTTTTGTCTAGAGTTATTCTTATACCAATACATCAAGCTTCATAGTTAGCCTTACTGTTAGTACAAGGGAAAGATAGATGAATTTCTTTGAGAATTTTAGATGAATCATTCCTAAATATAACTATACCGACTCCTGTACCTTTTGAATTACATGAATCATAAAAGTATAACTCCCATTTATCCTCATTCTTTGATTGCTCTCTTTCAGAACCATAATTCTCTTGGAGTGTACAAATTCTATTTTCAACACCTCCTTTTTCAGCCATTTTACTTTTTCCATTTGAAGTAATGTTATCAATCATCAAAGGTTCATTATAGATGTATATCTGATTTGGTTCTCCTTCCCAAAGTAACCACATGTGAGAATAATCTATTGATATGTAACCTAAGAAATTCTTACTCCAACTTCTACTTAATAAGAAACTATGCGAATCTGGTAAATCTGCCACTTGAATAGTTACTCTACTTCTGATGCGAGGTTCAGAAGCAATTTCCAATAGGACATCTGGTAATTGACCCACAATCTTCACTCTACTTTTATCTGCTTGAACAATCTTTTTATTTGATTTTTCAAGAATCAAACCAAGTTTCTTACATATAGACAATGGCATTATAGTACACGTAGCTCCAAAATCAATCAAATAATTGTGTAAGTATTTATCCTTTAATTTCATTGTCAAAAGAAAAGGAGGAGCTTCCTTATCATATGAGGTCTTTAATTTCTCATCATTATTAGACACATAACTTAACTCTGATTCTCTAACTCTCCTTTTACCTTTAATGAACCCTAAAGCCTTTCTTTGCTGATCTCCCATTTGAAGCAACTGATAAAAGCTAATATTGGCCTTGACATGTTTAAGGTCTTCAATCAAATCATACTCTCCATCACCAATAAAGCTTGGTTTCTTTATCCATTTATTAAAAGACTGATTTGGAGTGCTTTGCTCTACTTGATTATCTTTACCTTTATTCTTATCTCTTCTATTTGGCTCAAAAGCTTTTCTCTTAGTAGATGGATTAGTAATAACATTTGGGGGTCTAGAAGTAGTTAATCTTTCTTTTGATCGGAGACTATATCCATTTTCCTCATTATTATTGCATTCTTCATCTGAAGACATATCTTCTTCAGAACTTGATAGAGAAGAAGTATCACTAGATCCATTGCTAGAAGATTTACTTGCATAATGAACACTAGATAACTCATTATCAGATTCAATATCAAGAAAGTTGGACATAATAAGGTCACTTTCATCCTCATCTTCTGCTAACTTAGTGTCTTGATGTTTATGCTTTCTATTTTTCCTTTCTTCCTTGATATTAACTCTTGCCAAGGCTTTTTCAAGCTTCACTATTTTGTTAGACATATCTCTCATTAATTGTCCTTTTCCAGATTCTACTTTTTCATATTCTTTCTCTATCTTAAGATGACATGGACTTGGTAAAGTTTTAAATTGAGCAAAATCTTACATAGGAATCATAACTCTTTCTTCTCTTTTTTGAATTGCAATATTTTCTTCAAGATTCAAGTTCAACTATTTTTCTAACTGTATAGCTTCACTAAAGTTGTCATTTAATATACTTAAGTTTTGAGTTCTCCTTAACCAAATTGAAATGGTGGGGTTGATAGCCTTAAGATAAGTTTCTTTAAGCATTTCTTCTGATGGTCTATATTGTCTTTGAAAGAGTCCACAAATTCATTGAAACTTGATGTTAAATCTCTAATTGACTCTTTAACTCCTTGCTTATCTTGTATCAACCCATAGTATAGTTGTTGTTGATCTAATTGATTACCAAACTGGGCCAAGAAAAGATTCTTCATGTCATCCCAACTTGTAATATTATTACTTGGTAAGTTCGAATACCAAATCTGAGCCATATCCTTTAGATTTGATATAAACAACCTACAAGCTTGATCTTGATGTTGAACATTTGCATGAGCTAAGGCTAACTCAAACATGTAAATATATTCTTCAGCTAAATAAGCTTTTCCAAGAATGAAAGGCTCAAGCAAATATTTGTAAACTACCTTAGGAATATCATCGTAAATTTGAAATCCTAATGGTGTAACTCTTTGCCAAGGATTTTCCATCCTATTCCTTTGGATAGTTGAACTCTTAGACTTTCTAGATCTTCTCTTATAAATCGATAAACCAGATATAATGGGTGATCTTCTTGATCTTCTAGTTTCCACCCACTACTTGTTCCCAATTCAAAATCTTTATTTTGTTCTTCTTCTGACGAAGAATCAGTCTTAGAATTTAGAATATCTTTTGAAACTTTTAAATTTTCCAAACTATCAATCTTCTTGGTCATGAACTGAAAATAGTATCTAATTTCTTAAGCCTTTATAGTAACAAAGAATTGTTGATGTGCTAAAATTATAAGGCTTATGAACTTAGAGGCTAAATTTTCAGCCCTCCTTCTAACGCCAAAAGAACTATTGGCGACCGTTTGGGACGCGACCGCCAACGAGTGTTCTTGAATAGCATTTGGGGGCTTACTGCTCTCTGGTAACACCAAGGCCCAAATACCTCCAAATAGACTCAGTAGTTGATGTGATTATGTGTTTGTGCTATTGCAGTGTGCAGTTGTGAAACATGAAATGATTGGGTTGTGTGTAAAACTACAAATAACTTATCTTAAAGAGATTCAACCAACTTTGCCAAGTACTATGAGTTGTTGAGAGTCCTATTTTGTTCAATTGCCTAGTCTATGCAGTCCTTCTAATACCTACTTGTAACAAATAAAATTTTGTTAAAAAAATTTAAGCACAACTTCGTGAATCTACTTCTAATTTTCCCCAAAGAAAAACATAGTTCCACAAGAAAACTAGAAATAGAGAAAAATTCAATGAAAATAGAAAGAAATGAAAGAAAATTTGTGTTAAGACATCAAATGTTTAAATAAGGTAAAATGCTATGAGTAAACACTTCGCAATAAAGCTATCCCAAATTCAATAATTATGAATTGTTCAAACTTTCAAGGCTCAAATAAGCAATGTCTTCAAGACAATCCTACTATGCAACCAAAAAATTGCTGCGTAAACTACCACGTACAAGACTCCATTTTGGCTAGATAATGGATGTCAACGATTGCATTCAACAAGACCTTCAAAAGACTTGACAATTTCTAATTTAAATACCACGGAGATTCACTTAAAAGATAAAAGAAGCTATTCTGGTCCTATCAAAATACCAAAGATTTTCTGAACCCTCTCAACTATTGAATCGTTCAACGGCTTGACTACAAGCAGAGGCTCTCTTACAACAATCTCAATAGCAGTTCTTATACGTTGCACAATAATCAAATTCGCTACTAAAATGCTCTTAAGGCTTTTAAACACAAGCGCTTCTATGGAAAAATTTTAATAGAAATCCTCTATCGTGCAACAAGAACAATAAGAGCAATCTAAGAATCCCAAAATTACTTGTCAAGCATGATACTATGTAAACCACTAGCTAAACAATTTAAACAAAATAAAAAACAATAAGCATAACTCATAGGACTATGACAAAGAGGCTGAAAACTTTTCTTTAGCAAATCATCTTACAAGCAATCTTTCACAATTTCCTCTTTACAATGCTCTTCCCAAGACCCAAAGTGTGTCTCCAACTGAGAGCTAGTAGTCCCCCTTTTCTTCTAACCCCTGAAGCCTTTTTATAAGGGGGGTGTCAAACCCCAAAAAGAGAATTTTATTATTAGAAAACAAATTTTAGTACATAAGCTACTTCCAGACAAATATAGAGTGAGCAAAGGAGGAAGAGAAACCCTGTTGACTGAGACTATTATAGAGGAAACATGTTAAACTTAGCATTCCACAGGAAATGAAAATGCAATCCAGAGGTCAACCATTCACTGAAATGTGTGCATCTTTCTTGGATGTGGAATGTCGGAAGAGAACATAGGTGGAAGAAAGAGGAAAAGGCCGACTAGTGTAGAAAACT
>MNCI01030517.1:444447-500731 GCA_015680685.1 Gnetum montanum | reverse complement strand
GGAATAGTCCAAAACATGCCAACTAAGATGATAGAATTTAACATAATATTTGATAAAAAAATACAAAAAGGATGAAGTGGCAAACATAGTATATTATCTTATGGGATAACTAGATAGAATCGTGTCCTTTCAAGAAGCTTCACAACAATTGTGTTTAGGGGATACGAGCCACAACCTCTGGCTATAGATGATTATGATACCTGCTCTCTTGTATCAATTTTATTGTCATTCAACTAACCATACATGCTTGCTTTACTTTCTTCTTTGGACCCATACCTAAATATTGTGGAAAATATAAAAATAATTATGAATAATATCTCAAAACAACTAAATACTTAACATGGTGCTCACATGGATTTTTCCTGGCAAGAATTCCTATCTCTACTAGCTCTTGTAGCCTAGAAGAAGCATTCTAGCATGATGGACTTCATTGATTACACTATAGGAAAACATCTAAGGTATAATAAAATCTAGGTTATGGTTAGATCTCTCTCAAAAAAAGTTATATTTGTCCTCATTAGGTAGTAAAAAGCCTATGGTCATACGATGATGAAATGTGACACATAGAATGATTCCTGATGGCATGCATGATGTGGTAAGACATATGACATGATTCCTAATGGTATGGTTTTGTAGTGAAGGCATATACATAATATATTTGGGATTGAAAGAAAACCATTGTGACCTTGAGAAAAATCAAAATTTGGATTCCCTGTAGAGCTCATATTCCCCATTTTCATTCAGACTTTCTAGTATGCATAGGTAGAGCTTGAATCCCATTCCCCTTTGGTAGTACATGTAGGAAATGGAGCTTTCTTGTAGGTTGAGCTTATTTCCAATTTTTTTTTCTTATTTCTCCATCACAAATTACTTTCTAGTTACTCCTTTTTTATTACAACATTTCACAATGTTTTGTGTACTTTTTAATTTTTATTTCCAACTTTGGTTTACGTAATTTTGATGTATCATTTAGATATTTAGCCTTTGACATCATACCCATCAAACATTTTTTATTTATGAATCAAAAATATGATTAATTCTAGTGTGATTATATGAAATGAATGAGTTTTTAAAATAGTTTTCAATTTTGTGATGTACTATGTCTCACAGCAATAATTTCTTTTCAGTGTGAGTTTACTCAACTCATAGTTTTTACCAGAAATAAGATGTAGATAGTGTGAATCTATGGAACTTCCATTGTTTTTGGTAATGTATTAATATTGGATAACTACGACTGCACTACAACACATAGTTCTATAGTCTATGAGTGACATGCAGCTTAGAATTTGCTAGCATCAAGACTACAATTTAACTACTACCCATAGTCTGGGAAATTTTTTTTTTGTTGAGTTTTACATTACAAAAAAAACTATGAAGTTCTTGATGAAATAGGTTTTACTAAGGTCTTAGAAATAAAATACATAACTTACCTTTGCTTAAATACATGAATTACAATGTAGAAAGGCAAGAAACATACTCTTAAGGAGATAATTAATTAATCAAACTATTACACTCTCTTACAATACAAGCTAAATTATCAATTAATGATCACTTATCCATAATTCTTACAAACCTCAAGAAAAGTTTTTGTCTCTTTCTCAAGCATTAGAATTGTATTAGACTTATCATTTTCCAACATTAGACAATTCAGTTGAGCTATGTTGCCCTTTTACTTTTTTTTTAATTACCATTTTTCATACAAATTCATTTGCAATTATTGTAAATAAACATCATATAAGTTCATAAAAGTTCACATATCTATTTTTGAATTGAGCGCTAGCATTGTATGCTCCTAAGCTTTCTTAGATCATTTCCAATGAGCTTTCTTTTTAAAACCATTGCATATGTTATTGTAAGTTAATTGCAGTAGTAGTATGACTTGAAATCACTACTTTTAATTAACTAAAATATTAAGATGCATCATTTAGAATGATAACATCATGTGTCTTTCTTAGGTGAAGGAGGATCATTATTCTGTTTGGTTGTTACCATTGAAGAAATTATTTTTTGATGTCTTCAAAGTTATCTTATTATTTAGTATTTTAAAGTTAATAACTCATATATTTCAATGGTAAGATGACTATTATTTTAATATTTGATCATTGATAGCATTTTGATGCAATATCAATATCTCCATATGCATGACACAAAAATGTTTAGGTGTGCTATAGCATATTAGTAATTTCTTCAATGTGTGCTAATAATGTTAATTTTAATGCAACATAGCTACAATGGGCTAATTGTCTATAAAAATTTTCATTCATAACAGTTGTTGTTGTCAAAGTTCTATACAATCATGAGTATGGTAAAAGCTAAAGGGAACAATAATAAGGATCTTCCATGTGAGTAGTTGTATTTTTTTAATTATACTTATCTCTAAAATATAGTAATACACTTGTTAATCAATTTTGTTTGTGTTATGTTCTTCCATATGTTATTNTAAATGTTATTTAATTTTTGAAATTGTAGCTATTACCTTAGTTTTAAAACATAATGTTGAAAGTATTCTAGAGTTTCCAAAAATATATATCCGTTCTAAGAAATTAAAGAGAATTTGAATTTATAATTGGATGATAATGAAGGGCTGCTATGATAAAAATGTTATTTACAATTTTTATAAATGATTAATTGATGATGTCTCAGTTGGGGTAAATACTTTGCAACAAGGTTAGAATTCTACCTTCAACACAAATGATATTGCAAATATCATACAAGTCCCTTGCAAAAATGAGCCAACTATCAAGGAACAAAGGTGGAAGAAAAGTAAAAATCACTTAATTCAATATGCCCAAAAATTTGATAAGAAAGATAGCAATCCAAATTTCTATTCAAAGTTATTGTTGATCTCCAAATTTATGTAGTAGGCTTTATTTATAGTAAAAGCAATCAAAGCTAAGATTTCTAATAATGCAATTTTACACATGTGGACATTAGATAATAAGGAAGATCATCCATTTGATATTCGAGTGATCACACTATCTGAGATGAGGAGGCATGAAAGAGCATGGTAGCTTCATAATGTTAGAGACTCTCTTGGCTTTTCAATTATTATGAGCAAATTATTATAGAAATATAACATATAGGTTATCCCTACATAATTTTAAGATATAGTGAAGTTGGATGCTAAATTCATTTTTAGGAATGCATTGTTGTCTAAGATGCCTCAAAGCTCATCTAATGTGAAAGAAAATGATAAATCTTCTACATAAGATGTGTGTCATTATGTCAAATCTTCTCTAAAAGAAATTGAAGAAAAGTTAGATAATGTGATCAAAATATTACATTAATATTTCTAAAGTAATGTAACACTTTGGAATATTGTGAAGGAGCTGAAATCTAACAAGTCTTGGTTGCTAGAAGAAAACAATGAACTAAAGGAAAAATTAGAAAATTTTGTGGCTAATGAATATAGTTTAATGAGTCAGTCATTCGGCCACATTGATGGGATGCATTGACGTGACCCCATTGATGAGATCTTGTCAACGTGATCCTATTGATGCAGACCTATTGATGTGTACCCATCGACATGGCACCCTATTTCTACCTATAATGTATGTCTACTTGTCATATTTATAGAAATCTTTTCATACTTGTAGCAAAGCACTTGTAGTTTTTCCCTTTGAAAGTTAGAATATTTTCTGAGTGCCCATAGTAGGAGTCAAGAGAGTATACAAATCTTTATTTGAGCAATCATGTATCTGAGCACCTCAATGTGAATGACAATAAAGATGAGCTTTCTTGATCAAACCTTGTAGTAATTAGACTAGATTAATTTTTTCCTTATGCATTTAATATTCATTCAAGTTACTTCAATGTTTCTAAGTAACTAGTTAATTTCAATTAAATAGCATCCATAAGTACAACCACTTCAAGCATATGTTTAATGCTTGGTAATCTCAATAGTGCTTAGTGCTTGGTAACCCAGTGATGATATAATGTGTTTAGGATGTGTATGAAAAGTGAAAATGGGTGCTTATGTTAGGATTAGTTGAATATTAGCTAGTTATTAGATTAGTTAAGCATTCAATTAATTTATTCTTATTCTTAGGTGAATAAAACTATAAAAGATAAAATGATGAAAATCATATGCCTCAGTTACACTTAACCATATACTTGTACTTCACAAGTGGAATTGACAAAACAATGATTGCAATGATTAAATTCATGGCCTAGAACCAGTGTACTTAGAAACCTAAAGTCTTTGAAATTTGGCTAGTTCACTTAGCGGATGTTAGTGATTCATATGGTTAGCTACGTTGGCTATATAGGACATAGTGAAAAGTATTTAATATTGTTGGAATGAACCTTAAAGTCATAATCATTCTCAATAGTAATAATAATATTAAAATCGCGCTATTATTTTCTTCCAATATAAAATGTCTTCTTCTAACAGGGATGATTCTCCAAAAAGCTTGAGCATACATCCAATGAGCAAAGGAATGAATGATCAAATCAACAAGTGCCCCAACAATGTAGAGTGATATACACTCATCTTGATGAGTATGTGCTAGAATTTACCTTTTTCCTACATGAGGATGAAGAAATGCGATGGATGAACATGGAGGGTAACATTGTGTTGTTGTTCAATCAATTAGTTTCTCAAATGCTACTCCAAACTCTTATGAGGTTGGAAATCCAAAGGCTACATGTTGAGTACATTATGCAAGATCATGTCTCCAGGGATTACCATTCCACTAAGGCACAATGTAAAAAAGATCAATAATAGGAGAGGTGCTATGAAGCTTTGAAAGAAAAATAGTTCAATAATCCTTTATTCCTACTAGGCCAAGAAGATGGTGAGGATCTCTTCTTTGCAGGTTCTCAATTTACTAACTCTCCTACCCTTGGTTTTAAAGAAGGCAACTTGAGCCAAAACTCATAGTCCATTGTAAACAATCTTGGTTCAATCAAGAATGGATCCCATGATCATGGGAAATCCAAAGATGATATTCATGATAGGAATGAGGAGACACATCACCATGATGATCATGGTTATGACCATCAAAGAAAGGATGGCAAGCACCATGGTGATGCTAGTCCTCCTTCCTCTTCTCCTTCATCATCATCATTTTCCTTCTCTAGTTAGGATCAAAGCCATATAGGATGTGACCATGATGGAGGTGATTGATGGGATAAGGATGATCATAGGGATTGTTGAACCAGTTAAGATTATGGTTGTGGCCATTCAAGGGAGGCCCACCACCATGAAAGAAGGAACAAAAAAGGGCATCATAGGCATCATAACCATCAAAGAGGCTATGACTATGATGAACCTTTTCTTGAAACTTGAAATATTTTAAACATCAAAAAGGCAATGAGAATTCTAATAAAGCATGTGAAAAAAAAGCAGAATCAAGTAGTTGGATATGAACAATATCTCTAAGTTCAAAGGGGGATACAATTTAGATTTGTAGAACCATCTTTGAGCCTTTTACGATGCCTATGCCTTAGAGAACATCAAGAATGAATGGAAAAACCTAAAGTTGTTCCCAAGGACACTCATTAAAGAAGTTAAAAGTTAGTACTAGTCATTGGAACCGAAATCAATCTGTAAATGAAGTATAATGCTTGAGCTCTTCAATGACAAGTATCAAATATACTCCCGAGTATCCAACTTGAAAAAGTAGATTCAAGGTTGGAAATAAAGAGCACATAAACCCTTGGATGTAGCCATGGGTAGGTACTACTCTCTCTTGCACCAATGTTCTAGCCATGATTATTCTCAAAGGGAGTAGCTCCACCATATAATAGATGGGCTTCTAATGAGTCATGAATTTTTGGGCCTTGATATTGAATACCTAATATCATAGCCTTGATATCAAATGCTCAATAATTGAGCTAGAAAATAATGTTGGATATCCAATATCGGCTCCTCTATACTAGCCTATAAATACAACACTTGGATGCACGGTTCAGACAATACTAGAAAAGATAGTTAGTTCTTAGTTTTTGATAGTCTTTCTAAGAGTTCTATTATTCCTAGTGCATGCCCACAATGTGATGTTTGTAATCATATGACACCTTCTCTTGAGTGTAACATACTTGGACACGTTACATGACTGGAAATAAAGATCAAGATTACTTCCATCATTGCAACATCCACTTAGATTATTATTACTTTTAATTGTTAATTATTTACTATTTTCTTTAGTTAACATTTTCATTTATTGCTATTTACTATTCCTATCATTAAGCAGAATNACTACTGGATTACCAAGTACTTACACTTAAATGCTTGTGATTAAGACATACACATTTCANAGCATTTAAGTGTAAGTACTTGGTAATCCAGTAGTGTATCATTTGGCACACCTAGTGACATACACTTGGCAATCCCAAAAGTAGTCTCACAAAGTCCAAGATATATACAAATGATTAAGAGAAAATATTAATCACATGTAGGCTAGTTAAATTTCACTCTCCATTGTTTAGTAGCTTAATTAATTCATCTCTTTATCATCATTAGGAGTAGCATAGAATTAGACAACCTCATATGCCTCACTTTGGACTAAACCATATGTGACAAAGCTACCACTAGTCTAAGTGAGAAGATAATGAACTATGATCAAAGCATAATGATATCGATACCATAACTAGTCCCATCCATGGAATTCAACTGGATCATGCATGAACACTTGTGATTCATATGGTTAACTGTAGGAGTACCTTTTTGCTCATCATTGGTGTCATTCCCTCTATGATATATTATAACTCTCATTGAGATGGTCAAGGAGAGGATCATGCAAAATAAGCCAAGAAATCACATTAAACAAAGGATACATAACTAAGAAATAGCTAGGAACACTTTTTAGCAAATGGGAAAAATGGCTAAAGAAAGTGAGGCTATAAACTCAACCACAGACAATGATAATGGATGTGACATCTACATATATGACCATCCAAAGAGCCATTGTCCAATCTTGTTGCATCTATAGGAGTATTAGGAAAGTGCCTTAAATCCAAATTTTTTCCAAAAGCACATGCCCAAGAGATTTCCTCTTCCATAGGATAATTATAGACAATTCCACAACTAATCATACCATCCTAGGGGGACTTATCACTAGCCTCAACATGGTCATCAACCACAGTGGTAAAAATCATAGTCATGGGAGAGGCCACCACCAAATCAACCCTATCCTCTGAAATCGCATGGATATTATTTTAAACACCCTATTTCTCCAACTATTTCTACATCTTGTACTTCAAATCATCACTACCACTCTCCCAAGTACCATAAACCCATGACATCCCCTAAAGGATCACCACCTCATGCCTCTCACAATCCATCCTACCCTTGATATTCTCATACTCCACCTCATTATATGCCACTACCAACAACATATGAAGGTTCAAAACCACAATATCAACAAATGAACATCATTTGTATTGCAAATGTGCATAAACATGCTGACACTAATGGGTCTCAATCGCAATGTAGGAAACATCCCTTCTAGAGGAAAGGTCGTAAGCCAAAGCAAACCACGCATGGACCCACCACATCATCCAAACCAGCATAATTCCAATCTAGTGCACCACCTTCCTTTTCAAAATCGATGTCCTCTAATCATACGCAAGGGCCATTGTCCATCATTGCTCTAATCCCAAATGCAAACAATGAATTTAACAATGTGGGAAGACAAATAAATCCATGCATACCATACCATGATCAAGGGTGCAATCATGGGCTAGACATCTGTAACACTAACACACTTCTTATCCTATTCCACCATACATGTAACAATCAAGTGTGTGACCATCAATTTTTCTACCCAACCACCACATCACCAATAGACACCTAGTGGCTAGGGCATGAATGGTTACCAACATTTCATACATGCATGGATCCTATTTATCCACTTATTAATCCTTATCATAGCCAAATGTTTAGTTATGGGGGTTACCCCCCATTCTAGTCTTCAAGATTCTTAAGTGTTTTTCATTTTTTTGTTTTACAATTTGTTATCATTTTTTTGTTTTACAATTTGTTATCATTTTTTTATTTCTTAAAACAATTCTTCCTATTTCTTTCAATTTTTTCTATTTGGTGTGTTCATTTTCTTTATTATGTAATCTCACTTGTGATAAAATGATCATGTTACTCATTGAGATGAGGTTTTCTCTATGTTATCAAGTTATAAGGGACTAATTATTTGGACATTGAGACCACACCATCCATCCACTCATTCCATTAATAAGAGGTTATTACCTCGGTCATAATGATAATCTTTTTCACCATCTAACCTAATAATAAATCTATAATCATTGTGTCTAGGCAAAAGAGTGTAGAATCAAGGCAGAATGTAAGGGGTATGACATCAAGGAGATTTGTGGATTCTCTTTGGCCACTTTTGTATGTTCTATCATGTTGCTGAGGTTGTAACCATATCCATATAGATCTAATGAATAACGGGAGTAAGAGTAACCTAAAATGACACTAAATAAACTTCTACAAGTCCTTTTGGAAATACATGTCTCCATTCTTGAAGGTTGGTGGCTTCTTAGGACTCAGAAAAACAAAAAAAAATGTGTGCTATGAATCAGCTCCTCCCTTGCACAAAATGCCAAGTGATGTTACTCCTTCCAACTATGATAGTCTTATGATTGTCTATCAACGTGATGAAATGATGTGATGTCATTGAAATGTGGTTTGGACTTGGTTTGAATCTTGGAAAGAAATACTCATGATTATTTAACCATTAATAACACACGAGGTTTCATTGTACCCATGGTAAGACACCTCATGTCCAAATATCCGTAATCCTTTCTACAATCCATCTCATCTCATTGTTCAAGTAATCATAACTTGTGGTTTTTTGTAACATAGAGTTATTATCTTGGTGGTTTTAACATGTGTGTTTTTTTGCACAATTATGTGTTGCATTTAACCCCTTTAGTACCTATAAACATTTTTTAGGTGTGGTTATATAAGGGCATCATAGGCTAGAGCCTACTTTGGCAAGGATCCACTTGTGTACTTTTGCGACTTGTGCTTGTTTGACACAACCACATCATTCTTAACCTTCAAACTGCATAATTGTTGAATTTTGTAGTTTTCCTTCTTATGTAACTTAATTTGTCCACAATCTCAACTTCAATGCCCTTTTTCTTACTTCTAAATCTTTTCACAATGATGACTCCACCTTCCAGCACTTCTGGTACCTCAAACTAATTTTCCACTTACCCGAGAACTATGGACCTAATCTCAAACCTTTCACCAAATCACACAGCTTTATTTTTCATGATCAGTACCGCCATGAGATGCTTATTCATGAATCCCAATATCAAGTACCTAATATCAGTTGGGATGTGACATTGGATACCTGATATTGGGTCACACAAAACCTATATATATGACCCCCACAATGCTCAAACTTTATTCTCTTCATTTGCAGCTAGGGGAGCTATTCAAATTTTTTCTCATGACTTAGAGCTCTACAAACCTACTTTCCACTTGTAATATTTGGCTTTGGACTACTCTAATTTTTGTTCCATTTAAACCTATATGAACTTGGAGTATTAAAGTTAGTTGTGGGGGTGCTCACATGAAAAACATGTACCAATTGATGATAATTTGCTATCACTCTGAAGGTATTATAAGGGTAAGAGGGTTAAAAACTCTAGGTGTTATCATGAATAACCAATCATATTAATCCTAGAAATCTTAATTTTTCCATCCAAGGAACCACAACTGATGAACCACGATATCATGTACACGATATCACATCCACCATGCAATATTGCATACATGATATTGCATCTTGCCTCATCTTCTATAAATAAGAGGCAGTTCCCTTGGTTCCAAGGCAATTAGATTTAGACCAGTAGCCAAACTCTTGTAGTTTTATCATTTGAGGGTTAGAATTATTTTTGTGTGCCTGTAGTAGGAGTGATAGAGTGAATGGATCTTTATTCGAGTAATTTGTACCTGAGCATAATTTTGTGTACAACAATAAAGACGAACTTCATGATAAACCTTGTAGAATACAAATTAAGCTAATTAGTAATTAGTGATTGTTTAATGCTTTCTTATTTAATTAATATCTCTCTCAGCCTTCAACCCCCTTAGTTAAATACACTCAGTATGACTACTTCGAGCATGCGTGTAGCGCTTGGTAATCTTAGTAGCATTGCACTGGCTCAAGATGTGTATGACAAGTGGGAACAGATACTGGTGTTAGGAACATTTAAGACTTAATTAATGAATAATTAATGTAAGCTAGCAACTTAGTTCTCTCTCCCTCTCCCTTATTAGCAAAAGACATAAAATATACAAAATCATATACCTCAAGCTTACTTAACCATACAACCGTGACACTACAAGTAAGTTTGGGAAGACAACGATTAATTAACCCTAAGTGTCTCATTAAGGTGCACAAGCACTTTGTCCTTAGTATTTGACCAGATCATGTGTGAAACACTTGTATTTGTATGGTTGAGTGTAGGGGTACCTCACCACTCATCATTGGCATTGTTGTTGGGGACTTAGTTGTTTATGTGCTATGTAGAATATAGGAAATCATTCATATCATTGGAACGTTAGAACGAACCCTTACAGTTAATTGAAGAAAGACAAGACAATAGTGCATTGCACTCCAAACAAGACAAGATGTCTTCTTCTTCATATGAGAGCACTTCACCACCTAGGACTAACACAAGAGGCAGTCGGTGGCATAATACACGTAACCAGGATCTGTTAGTTCCTCAATAGTTTCATGTGGTATATACTCATCCTGATGAGTATGTACCTGAATTTACCTTTATTCTCCACCAAGATAAACAATTGCGTTGGAGAGACTTGGAGGATAACATAGTGTTACCTCTAGACTCATTAGTCCCCAACATGCTCCTTTGTGCTCTCACACGAATCATCATGATGCTTTTATACACAAAATACGTTGCATGTGATCATGACTCAAGGGACTATCATCCCACAGAAGTGCAACATCAAAGGGACTTGTGATAGGAGAGATACCATACATCTTTGAAGGGTTAATAGCCCCATGACGCTCCACACATTTTGAGAGAAATTGAGGATGGTGAACTTGCTTCAATAGGTTCCTCACAAAATGATGTTCCTCCTCCTAACATTGGTTAGGAGGTAGTGTATCATAACCTCCACTCCACTATTCACAACCCTGGTTCTAATACCCACAAACACAAAGTGTTCAATGAAGAAACATGAACACACCATAAGGGTGGATGTTTTTCTTGTGATCATGATCAAGGCCGAAACCACCAAAGATAAGGAAGAAAACACCATCATGGCGATGGCTCTCCTTCTTCTTTACCTTCATCATCATCTTCACCCTCTCGTTTAGTGTCTAGACACAGTCATAAGGAAACGAATCGTGAGGATAGGAAAAAACAAAGAGAAAGTCATTGATGAGATAGTCAAGAACAAGGATGAGGGCACTCTAAAGAATCAAGGCATAGAAAAAGGAAGAGTAGGGAACCATGTAGACATCATAGATGCTATGAATGAGACAATCATGAAGAACCCCTACTCGCAACTAGAAGCATACTAGATATAACAAAGGTTGTAAGAGTTCCAACAAGGAACCAAAAGGATAGTAGGATCAAAAGGTTAGACATGAACAACATCCCACGATTTGAAGGGGGATATAATGCTAATCCTCAAAATCATTTACAAGTATTCAATGATGCATGTTCATTGCAAAACATAGAAAAAATGGCAAAAATTGAAGTATTAATAAAGATATAATGCTGATCCTCAAAATCATTTACAAGCATTCCATGATGCATGTGCCTTGCAAAACATAGAAAAAAATGGCAAAAATTGAAGTGTTAACAAAGGTAGACCAAATGTGGGACTCCCTAGATAGTAGGTTTAAAACTATTCTTAAAATTGTAGAGGAGTCTAGGGAGCGAGGTAGTGACTATGACAAATAGAAAAAGAGAGAAGTGGAAAATGCACATAACAAGGGTAAGGGAAAAATGGCCATCACAGAAGAGGTTATGGATTCAGAACATAGATAATAATGGTGGATGTGAGATATGCTAATATGACCATCCTAAGGGATGTTTCCCAATGATCTCACATCTACAATAGTTTCGGGTGTATGCACTCAACCCACGACTAAATAAATAGCAAGAACCCTAATGGTTACCTTATCCCCAAGGTAACCCAAGGTAGTTCCACCAATCTTCAAGATATTATCCAAGTGGAACTCCACCACAACCCATTGAGCAACATCAATAATGGCAATACCCATAGTCATGGGGGATGCCCCCACCAAAGCATTAATACACATAACAGCAACCTGATCCATATGGCTACTATATGCAGCATCCAATCTCTTCACTTGACTCTGTTAGTAACGTTACACCACAACATCACTACCAATCCCATGAGTATTATAGAACTCCTTCTTCTATGGAAGATAATCCATAAATATACCATCCTTCAATTCCATCCGTAGTTCTCACGCCAATAGCTCCACTACCACCTGCTCCAGCAATGCAAGGGGAACTCCCTACTCAACCACAACAACACAATGCCACAAAGGCTGTAAATCCTCAACCCACTATTGGTTCTAACAACCATATGAAGAAAAGACCTTTCTTTAGAACCAACAAGCCAACCAAGCCCTTACAACCACAAGCCATTAAACCTCTGAACACCTCCCCATCAAATAAGGCTTTAGAGCTCCCTTTGAACCAAACAAAAAGCTCAACACATACAGTTATGTTAACACATGTTGTTACTAACTAGATCATGGTTGGCCACCTTCCTAAGAAATTATCTAATCCTGGAAGCCCTCTAATCTATCTCCAAATTACCAGGAATGATCCATGTAAAGCTCTTCTAGATTCAGGTTCTAGAGTCAACTTAATATCACAAGAAATGTACAAAGCTTGGAACCTGCCTTCATTAAAGAAGAGTAATATTCACCTAGAGCTAGCTGACCAGTCCATCATGTTCCCTTGGGACTAGTGGAGGACATTGTTATGATTGTGTGTGGGTGGTCAAACCCAGCTAATTTCCTATTGATACAAGTGAATAATGGTAAAGGGAAATTCCCAATAATAATGAGAATGGCATGGCTAAGTACTATAGATGCATACCTAGGAATCCGTGATCTTTCCTTGAAAATATCTAAGGAGAACACTTTTAGAAAGATTGAGAAGAAGAAGGTTCCATGCATCACATATAGTGACATAGGGTGCAATTGCATGTAGAGATCATGGGTTGTGCAAAGTTTAGCATTGCCTACATGTAACCGATGTGCACAAGACATTAACATACAAAAGTGCTTGTTTGTAATAGCCACATGAGAAGAAGACACCCAGTGCCTAATAGCTGATCAAGAGAGAAACTCACTAACATTTATAGAACTAACTGTGGGAATAACTTGTGCTTACATCGAAAGCATAGATGCACTAGAGTAAGTCCACTACCAACTTCCAAGCCTTAACCTTGAAAACATCAACCAGGGAAAGTTGGAAATTCCTGAAAAATTCAAACAAGAGCCCATAGAATTAAAACCATTCACTGATCTAGAATATATGATTCTTGAAAATGGGAAATTGGTAATCATTAACGTAATACTTGCTTCCAAACAAAAAGGAAGACTGGTGAAGGTAATAAACAAGTGGTCAAAAGCCTTTGCCTAGTCACATCCCAAATTAACTAGAATAGATCCTAAAATATGCCAGAATAGGATTTACACTAACCCCTCCATGAAACCTCAAAAACAACCGTAGTGGCAATTGAACCCAAAATTGAAGCAAGTAGTAAAAAAAGAAATAGAACAACTTCTTAAGGCTAGGTTCATATATCTTGTTATTGATAGCAAATGGGTTAGCCCTTTGGTAATCATGCCTAAAAAGGAAGGTAAATGGAGGATGTGCATAGATTTTAGGTTGCTAAACATAGCAACATTTAAGGAACACTTTCCATTGCCATTCATTGACCAAGTCTCAGATACCATAGTAGGGCATTGCTATTATAGTTTTCTAGATGGCTATAGTAGATACAACGAAATACAGATAGCCCTAGAAGACCAAGCCAAGACAACGTTCACTAGTCCTTGGGGAATGTTTGCATATAAACAAATGTCATTTGGCTTGTGTAATGCTCTTGCCACATTTCAAGCCTAGTTCTAAGCATATTCCAACAGTAGATAGGGAATGGAGTGGAAGTCTTTATGGACAACTTCTCCACCTATGGAACAAGTTTTGATCAATCCTTGGACCGATTAAAGCAAGTGCTGAAAAGATGCATAGAAACCAATTTAAGGCTCAACTAGTAGAAAATCCATCTAATGGTCCAAGAAGGCATAGTACTTGGGCATAAGGTTTCACATGCAGGAATAGAGGTAGACCTAGATAAAATTAGGGTCATCCAAGGAATTATCCATCAACCGAAAACTATCAAAGACATTCGATCAATCCTTGGACACACTAGCTACTATAAGAGATTCATTGAGAATTTCTCTAACATTTTGAAACCATTAGTAGAGCTAACAAAGAAGTACGTACCTTTTGAGTGGACAAGGGAATGTGAACGAGCATTCCAAACCCTGAAACAAAAGCTAGTAGAAACTCCCATTCTACAAGCTCTAGACTGATCTAGACCATTCCACATAATGACTAAGACATCCAATTATGCTTTAAGAGTTATACTTACATAGTTTGATGACCAAAAATTCCCTTACTACATCCACTATGAAAGTAGAAGTATCACTGGTGCACAACTTAACTACACAACTACAGAGAAAGAATTAATGGTTGTAGTGTTTTCACTGGATAAGTTTAGGCACTATGTGTTAGGTTACAAAGTGTTCATCCACATGGATCATAGTGCAATATGGTTTCTCATGAACAAGCCAATGGTTAGCCCTCGTATTATATGATGGCTTGTAATTCTACAGGATTTTGATCTAATGATAATCCATCGGAAAGGCACCGAGAATGTAGTTGCAGATCATTTATCGCAATTGCACTGGGACAACAAAGAGGATGAATATGTAATGTCTGATCATTTTTTTAATGAAGCCCTCTTTGCCAGTGTAGTGAATAACCAAGCCATGGAGATGAACTAGTATAGTAGCATTCTCACCTATCTCCTTACTCAACAAACACCACAGGAGCTAGACTTTACGAAGAAATTACAGTTTCTTCACAGAGCCAAGTACTTCATGGAGATCAATGGATAACTTTACAAAGTATGTCTAAATGGCTTGGTTCAATGGTGCATGCCCGAGGTAGACCAAGTGAGAGTTCTCCAAGATGTGCATGAGGGCCCTTGTGGGGATCACTATCTGAGGAGATGAATGGCTATTAAGATCTTGCTTGTAGGATATTACTGGCCAACATTATTTCGGGATGCCCATCACTTTGTCCAATCTTACAAGCACTGTCAACATGATGGGGGAATGATTGCTAAAATGGAGGATCTGTAACAATGGATTCAACCATTAGAACCCTTCAACATTTGGGGAATAGACTTTATGGGGCCCATTACACCAATGTCCAATCGAAAAGCTTACATTGTATTTCCCATAGACTATCTAACAAAATGGGTTAAAGCAACTACTGTTAAAGGCTACACATCATCTATAGCTACATGATTTGTGCAACAACAAATCATAAATAGGTTTGGTGTGCCATGTGCACTTATTTCAGATAATGGAACACACTTCATAGGTGCAACTTTTCAAAAGTTAATGCAATGCTTAGGGGTTGAACATAAATTGACTACACCTTATCATCTAAGCTAACGGACAAGTTGAGGTCACCAACAGGGAGATCACTAAAATATTGACTAGGATAATTAGCAAATATAGGCGAGATTGGAGCACTAAACTAAATGATGTTGTTTGGGCACACCGCTCCACTTGGAAACTCCAAATAGGCTACTCTCCCTATGAGTTAGTGTATAGAAAGCTTCCAACGCTTCTGATTCAAACTGAGCTCCATACACTATCAACGACTTATGACCTCCACCTCAATCTTGACCTAGCACGAAAACAAAGGTTGGCAACTTTAAACATGCTAGACAGAAATCGATTAGCTACCCTATCATCAAATGAGTTGCACAAGGCATATAATAAGCAACATCATGAATTAAGGATTCGAAAGGTTAAGTATCAACTAGGAGATAAGGTTCTCTACTAGAACCCCACACATGTGCCACAATGCACAAAATTTCAAACACTGTGGGAAGGACCTTACATTATTCATGCAACCTTTCCTTTAGGGGCCATGATGATATATAAACCGAGAGCCCTGATAAGAGATTATTAGTCAATGTGCAACAAACCAAACCCTTCCATGAATTTAGAATGGTTAGTCCACATAATACCTTCGAGAACGGACAACCCTGCTCACTATTTCAGATCTCCTCCTTCCAACTTCTTCATGGGGGAGATGGTCACCTCTACTAACCATTTGAGACCGTCAATTCCTTTTCAAGGCTTTTTTTTACACATTTTTGTTTTACAAATTTCTTTAATTTTTCTTGTTTTTGTTTTGCAACATCGTTTATACTTTTTCATTTGTTTTTGTGACTATTTTTTTTTTTGTTTTTTCTTATTTTTTTCTTTGTTTGTTATTTTTTTTTGTTAGATTCGTCATCTAATAAGTACTCCTAATGGTGGTATGAATTATATTCAATTGATTACTAAATTTTGGGTTTTACCTTTGAGTTATAATGATGATACTAAGGTATGTTTCTTTTGATATAATAGGTAATGATTCCATGTCATCCATGCATTCATGAATTTCTATGGTATCTCTTGGCTTGGAACTATACAGTCCCTTTCTTTAATAATAAAAATATTAAGAAATTGGTGACTAGGCATTTCTCAAACTAAGGAAGGACTCAAGCACTAAAAAGGGTGTGACTTCAAAGGGATTTGATGCATTTGTATTGGCTATTCTCTTGGGTGCTTAGATGTTTTTTTCTTGAGTTTTCCTTACCATTCCAACATTGCTCCATTATCAGGAATCTGAGCCAATAAAAATAAGTCTTTGCATGGTGTGATTCTCATGTAAAAAAAACAACACAGTGAGAATTCAAAGCACACCCCTTAGACAAAATAATCATCTGGGCTACAAACATTGGTTATGGAACTAAACAAACATGTTCTCTCTAACTAAGGCCCTCTCTCGCTTCCTAATTTTTCCTTTCTCATCTTCCTCAGAATGGTGTTGACTCTTTGGCTAAAGCATTCTAGTTACTTAAAGTGGATGGATTGGCCAAGTTTATTAATGCAAAGTCACTAGATGTGGATTGTTTGAGGCTTGATTTGGAATGAGATCTACTCAGTCACATTAACCATAAATACATAAGGGACTGTACACCACCTTATTCTTAGGACTCCATTCCATTCTCTTCTCCCCATCATTCTTTCTCCATTTTCCACTTCATTGTCAATTGTATTAATAGTCTATATTTTGGTTGATGCATTGTTTTCTCTTTGGTGGATTCTTGTGGTTAAGTCTTTAACTCTTGCTTCCAAACGACATTTCCAGAGCCTATGGACTCTATGAGAGTGGGTTTGTCAAGGCATACAATGCATGAGCCTGCTTTGGGGAGGACCCACTGGGATTACTATTTGGTGGATCAATTAACTTCTTTCCCTTGAACATTTCTGCAATCAACATTTGTTTTGTTCATTCCCATCTTTGACATCCATTTTATTGACATTTTCGTTGTTTCTTTTTCTCCATCTTTCTTATTCCTTATCTTTTTTAATTCTATCACTACTGGAGGATCGCTCTTAGTCATGGGGGCCTTGGTCCAATTTTTTCAATCTTTCCTAACCCCTACACCTTGGATAGTCACCAGTGTTATATCTCTAGAATCCATATTGGCCATATCACAACTCAGCCAATGAACCTTACACCAAGGCAAGGTATCAACTATATTGTGATTTACTTATCCTTACTCATATGTGACTATGTTGTGTGTGCAAATGGCAATCATATAGCAATGGACTGGACCTAGAGGAAACACTCATGATGGACTAGTGCTGGAACGGTTGTGCAAGAAAAAATATTGATGGTGAGGTTATGGATGGATAATGGAAGGTGCAATCTTGGCATCGGTAGCAACATGTCTTCTCTTTTTTTTTTCTCTCTCTCTCTCTCTCTTCTCTCTCAACTTCCAAATAAGGTTGGATGCCAGTTGTGTATAGTGTTCACTATTATGGTTATGAACACTAATGTTGCCATGTATTGTAATGTTGATCTATTCACATGTCATCCCATTCACCATTAATTATCATTCAAGTCAATAATCCCATACATTTCCAATATTTTATAAGGAACTCAAGGATGAGTTTTCATTTAATCATGGGGGTATGACAAACCACAATATCACGTACGCAATATTGCATACACGATATCACATCCACCACATGATATTGCATACATGATATCACATCCTGCCTCATCTTCTAATCCCAGTAGTGTTGCACTAGTTTAGGATGTGTATGGCAAGTGGGAATGGATACTGGTGTTAGGAACATTTAAGAATTAATTAATGAATAATTAATGTAAGTTAGCCACTTAGTTCTCTCTCCCTCTTCCTTATTAGCGGAAGACATAAAAAATACAAAAGCTATAAAAATCATATACCTCAAGCTTACTTAACCATACAACCATGACAATACAAGCAAGTTTGGAAAGAAAACGATTGATTAACCCTAAGTGTTCCATTAAGTCGCATAAGCACTTGGTCTTTGGAGTTCGACCAAATCATGCGTGAAATGCTTGTATTTGTATGGTTGAGTGTATGGGTACCTTGCCACTCATCAAAAACCATCATAACAAGCCACACATATGAAAAAAGAAATCAACTATGTAAGGTCGTATAAGGAGATAGATACTTTTTGGGGATTTTTCTTTAAAAAGTTTCTAACTATATAGTCATATGAACTAAGAACTTAATGAACTAAGGTAATGAGAATGGTATAGATTGATTAATGATAAAGAATACAACCTTAGTAACACTTGATCTTTACTTGATTGCAGATGCTCCCAAAAAGATATGCACAAGGAGAACCTTCACAGAGAGCACCCAAGCATCCATGAGGTTGCCATAGCCTACAAGAAGAACATGTAGATCACAAGGAGTAGGAATCCCAATCATTCAACATTCATCAAGAGGCTTCTATCACAAGACAATCAGTCCAAGGAGAGGCCATAGAACTGCCAGCTCCCATGCAAGGACAATGTCTCACATTGCCTCTTGAATGTCTTGAGGCCATTCAGGAAAAGTTCACATTGACCTTGGTCATCATGGAAATAAATTTTGGTCCATTTATGGCATTTTCTCCAGAAGCAATTTAGACATAACTTCTGGTGTCACCCTTGTGACCCACTCTTTTAGACAATGGTGAATGGTACCTTGGCAAGACTCACCAATTCTAGCACAGCAAATATGAAGGTACCACTATAAAAATCTATGGAGTTAATGTCTATTTATTAGTTAAGGCAATTTTAGAAACTCTTAATCTTCCAAATGAAGGGGCTAAGGTAGCCCATCTTTCCACCAAATCTGACCCGAACAACAAAAAACTATGGCTAAAACAAGCGTATAGCAAAGAAGATAAAACATATAATGAACTAACTCTAGAGAAGAGGACATATTTCAAGATCAATACATACCATCTATTTTCTACCAAAGGGCTCAACTGAATCTCAAAAAATGTGGCTAGGGGAAGTGCTATCTTAATGGGAAAATATGTGGTTAATCTTTTCCAATTCTACTTCACTAAAATTTAGAGGTAGTTTGAGGAGAAAAAGGTAGGAAAACCAACACTCCCATTTCCTTTCCTAATTAGAAAGTTATGAAAACATGCTGGAAACTTGGGATATACAAATGATATCCCCATGAAGGCTTAGAATACCTCCTTCACCGAACTCCTCAAACCTATGACACCAAGAAAAGATCTTGGTGAAGAGAAAGAATTCAAAAAGGAAGCAAAGCCTAAATCAAAAGTACAATGTGAGCCTAAACTTCACTTAGGAACACAAGCTCCATCACTACTACCATAAGATTATAGGCCAACAATGAGCCATCTATAGAAAATTGCTAAAGTTGTTAGTTGGGGAAGTAGAGATGAATCCAATCTCTTCATAGTAATCAATGATGCCATACAACCCCCTATTTCAGCCGATCCAACAAGGGGAGAGATATCATTACAATCAAAAGGAGAATTCCAATGGTCTAGGAAAACTTCTAAAAATTCCATCTCCTTTCAAGTGTTGCTTGAAACTAAAGAAGATGCCACAGTTGTGGTAATACAGCATTAGGGTGTGGCAGGTGCAATAGAGGTAATAATAGATCATATTCAAGAATTATTCAATGTGCCTATTGTGTCCCTAGTGGATCTAACTAGGGTTAGAGATGCACAAATGTTAGCTAGAACTTTGATGACTCTTGCAATGCATGAATATGTATTGGATTGATCCCTAGTGATGTCACTACAACATAGTTAGACCTCATCACCACTAAGAAAAATTTGATCATGGCTGAAGTCAAGGAAGAACATGCAAATGTATGTTTCAAGATTACAATAAGATTTGGCCACCTTGAGAGCCGAACAATAGGATCCTACCTATTTTGTTGCACCTAACCAGTTGAAATAATTTAGGATAGAGTAGTTGGTCAAGTTGATTAAAGAAAATAGAGTTGTTGAGAAAGAAAAAGAGAAAGTAGTCTAGAATGCCTCTACTGCTGATGCAGAATCCCATGCTTATAAAAAGGCATTGACCACCACAAAAGAGGAAAACAAGTGGCTCACTACTGAAAATTCAAGGTTGATCATAGTCAAAAAGCAAAAGAATATTCTAGAGAAAAGTATCCACCAATTAAGAGAACAACTGGTGAGGGTCAACTAAGACATCAATAGATTGGCCAGAGAAAACAAAATCCTCTCAAAGAAGGTGGTTCATGCTATTCAACAAAAATCAGTGATAGAAATCAACGCATGGCAAAATGAGGTCAAGAAGCAAAAAAAGTTGAAGGAACACTTCTACAACCAAGTAGGCATGTATAAAAAAATAAATAAATAAAACTAGATGGCTAAAGCCCACATTAAATCCTTCTCAGCACAAAATACTAAGTGGCAACCAATTCCAGATAGTTATGCCTTGGTTCAACAAGCAAAAGTAAGAATAAAGACCCATAGATCGAAGATTTGAAACAATACATGGTGTTGGCTAACCTTAGATATGCCAACCTTTCCATGTTAACAATAGGTCAGCCTCATAAATAGGTAGAGAAATAGGTAGCAACCACTTATGCATTATATGAGAAAGAGTTTGTGGATAGAAAAGATGCTTTGCATAAGATCCATATAGAAAACATACAATTGAAAGTGGTTAAAGCTCACTACCATGGACAAAGGGATGTTGCCTCAAACTTAGCTAGGAGATTGACAGATTATCATAAATTGAGAGAAAAAGCTAGGGCCTTTTGAGAAAGAATGACAATATTTTATAGGCTAGTACGTGAAGGCCAATGAAATGTTTCCATAACCACCATGTTCTTGAAACATATTGGTGCTAGCATACATTAGCATAGTAGCCTAGATGGTACATGACCCATGGATGGAAGAAGAAAAGTTATAGGCATTGCTTAATCGCTACAAACTTCACAAGCCTTGCAACAAAAGGAAGCAACCAATGGAGGCACCACCACCTCTACGCATCACATGAGCTTCCTAGTTTTTGTCTTGTAATATTGTGTTCCATTTTTGTACTACACCACTGAGGCATGCAAGAGTCAATTGTTTTGTTTGTTGTTTAAATTAGTCAATAATCACATACCTTCTGAATATTTTATAAAGAACTTGTTCTTCATTTTATTTAACTTGAGGACAAGTTTTCATTTAGTCATGGGGGTATGATGAGTCATGAATCTGTTGGCCCCAATAATGGATACCCAATATTAGAGCCTTGATATTGGATACTTGATATTAGAGCCCCAATATCAAATGCCTGATATCAAAGCTAGGAAGTGATGTCAAATATCTGATATCATCTCCTTTATACTAGCCTATAAATAGAACACTTGGATGCATGGTTGAGATAATACAACAATAATAGAGAAGATAGTCTTAGTTCTTAGTTTTTCATAGTCTTTCTTAGAGTTTTATTATTCCCAGTGCATGCTTGTAGTATGATGTTTGTAATCGTATGATACCTTTATTCAAGTGTGATGTACTTGGACACATTACATGACTAGAAATAAAGATCGAGTTACTCCCATCATTGCAACATCCACTTAGATTATTATTGCTTTTAATTTTTAATTATTTACTGTTTCCTTTAGTTAACATTTCCATTTATTGCTATTTACTATTCCTATTATTAAGTAGAATGCATATGCCTTAATCACAAGCATTTAAGTGTAAGTATTTGGCAATCTAGTAGTGTATCGTTTGGCACACCCAATGACATATGCTTGGAAAATCCCAGAAGTGGTCTCATGAAGTCCAAGATGTATACAAATGATTAAGAGCATATACCCATCACACATAGGCTAGTTAGATTTCACTTTTCATTGTTCAGTAGCTTAATTAATTCATCTCTTTGTCATCATTAGGAGTAGCATAGAATTAGAAAACATCATATGTCTCACTTTGGACTAAACCATACATAACAAAGCTACCACTAGTCCAAGTGGGAAGACAACAAACTACAATTAGAGAATAATGATCTAGATACCACAACTAGTCTCATCTATAGAATTCAATCAAATCATGCGTGAACACTTGTGATTCATATGGTTGAACATAGGGGTATCCTGATGCTCATCAGCTTCAAACAAAAACAAGGAGAAGTCTTGGGATCTATACCTAAGAAAGGCTCTCAAAAATTAGAGCCCATCAAATTCAAACATTGATATAGTAGGTTACTAAAGAAGAATAAGAATTAATAAAATGGAAAAGTGTGGAGGAGTACAATTGTGATCCTTCTATCTAGAAAAGGGAAATCTAGTTCTATGATAATGATGAGGAGGCACCACTTAATGAGGTGGCACAACGAAAGACCTTTTCAATTCAAAATTTTAGTTCTAAAATTTTGACCAAGTTAGATAAAATTTGTGACCCTTTGGATGAAATGTTCCAAACCACTTTGAAAATAGTAGAGAAACCAAAAAGCAAAGTAATAGTGAGTGCATAAGAAGGAAGGAAGTCAAATGTGCACACAAAAGGGGTAAGGGTAAAGCTACAGCAATACAGGAGGTTATGAAGTCTAAAATAGATGATGATGGTGGGTGTGACATCTACCAATATAAACACTTATAGGAGTCAAGGGTATATGCTCTAATTCATAGATTGGCTAGAAGGTAATAACCTAGAAGGTTATCCTATCCTTAAGGAAACCCAAGGTAGTTCCACTAGCAACAAGCCTATTATCCAAGTGGAGCTACACCACAACCTTATGAGTAGTATCATCAGTGAAAACACCCATAATTATGAGGGATGTCACCACCAAGGTAGTAGTACCTTTATTGGTAGCCAAATCCATACTTGTACTATCTTTAGCAAACCATTTCTCCTCATGACTCTTCTAGTCATGCTTCATTCCAACCTCACTACTATCCTCCTGAGGATTATAGAGCCTCATCTCCAAAAGAGGAATCCCCATTTCCTAATTACCCTCCTCATCCTTTTTCACATGTCCCTTTGGCCTCAACTCAATTATAACCTATTCCATAAATGTAGTATGAAATTCCAACACAACTACAACAATATAATGCCACAAGGGCTATTAACCTATAGCTAGCTCCTTAACCAAGTGATTTGGAAACGAAATCCTGAAAAGACCATTCTTTCAAATCAATAGTCCCATGAAGCCCTCATATACATACATGGTTAATAATCCTACTTCTTCCTCATCCTCTACATATATATCATTTGAGGCCCCTCCAAGCCAAACATCTCCCAAAGTGTATACCATCAAGCTAACCCATGTGGTATTTGATTGGAGAAAGGTTGGTCACCTTTGTAGGAAAAGATCAAATCCTGGAAGTCCCCTAATCTATTTTCAAATCATCAATATTAACCCATGTAAGGCTTTTCTTGAGTTAGATTCTGGTATAAATTTGATTTTTCATGAGATGTACAAACCCTAGAACCTACCTTTACTTAAGAAGAGCAACATTCATCTTGAGTTGAAAAATTAGTCCATTAGTGTTTTCTTGGAATATATGGAGGAAATTGTTATCACCATTTGTGGGTGGTCCTATCCTACCAATTTCCTAGTGATCCATGTTGATAAATGTAAGGGGGACTTTCCAATCATTATGGGAAGGACTTGGTTGAGCACTATTTATGCATAGTTAAAAATTTGAGACCTTTCCTTGGAGATTTCCAAGGAGAATGCATTTATAAAGATAGAGAGAAAAAGAGTTCCATGCATTACATACAATGATACAAAGTGTAATTGCATGTAGAAACTCTAGTTTGTGACAAGTACATCCATCAAAACATGCAGGTAGTGTGTATATGTAACTAAAATTCAAAGTGCTTGTACACAAGAACCACAAAAAGGATACCTAGTGGCTAACAGCTAGTCTTGATAATAGCTCAATCATTTGCATGGAACTAATTGAGAGCCTAAATAGTATCTATGTTGAAGGCATGAATGAGATGGAGTAGATCCATCATCAACTCTCTGATGAACCAAATTACACTTATTGGAGAGAGTTTAAAATCCATAAAAGTTTTAAACAGGAGCCCCAAGAGTTGAAAAATCTACCTACTAGCATGAAATAAAACAATGGAAAGCTAGTGATAATCAATTTTAATCTTGCTTTTGAACAGAAAGAGAAGTTGTTGAAGGTGGTTAACGAGTGGCCAATAGCCTTTTCTTGGTCATATCTTGAACTCAATGGGATTGATCCTAGGATATGCTAGTATCACATCTATATAGATCCTTCCATAAAGTTAAAGAGGTAACTACATAAGTGGTTGAACTCCAAGCTGAAGCATATTGTCAAGAAGGAGATTGAACAACTCCTCAAGGTAGGGTTCATCTATCTCATTACGAATCGCAAGGGTTAGCCCCTTTGTGATAATGTCAAAGAAAGATGTCAAGTGAAGGATCTATATTAACTTTAAGTTGTTGAACATGGCAACCTACAAAGATCATTTTCTATTGCAATCTGTGGACCAGGTGTTAGACACTATTTCTAGGCATTACTTATATAGCTTTCTAGATGGTTATAGTGGCTATAACCAAATTTAGATAGCATCTAAGAATTAGGCCAAAATCACATTCACAAGTCCCTAGGAAATGTTTACATATAAAAAGATGCCTTTTGGTCTATACAATGCTCCTACAACTTTCCAACACCTTGTCTTTAGCATTTTTCAATAGTAGATCGGTAACAGGGTGGAAGGTTTCATGGATGACTTGTTCACCTATGGTGCTACATTTGAGTAAGCCCTAGATCACCTTGAGCAAGTACTAAAAAAGTGTGTGGAGACCAACCTTTGGCTCAATCAGAAAAAGAGCCATTTGATGGTCCAAGAAGGCATTGTGTTGGGGCATAAAATATCACAAGTAGGGATTAAGATGAACCCTTAAAAAATTAGGACAATCCAAGGAATTACTAGCCAACTAGAAATTTTCAAAGATGTTTGGTCATTCCTTGGTCACACTAGCTACTACCAACAACTCATAGAGAATTTTTTTAAGATTGCTAAACTATTGGTAGAGCTCACAAAGAAAGATTCTTTGTTAGTCTAGACTGAGAAACATGAAATGGCATTTCAAAAACTCAAACGAAAGCCTATAGAAACTCCAATTCTACAAGCACCTAACTAGTCTAGACCATTCCACATCATGGTGAATGCTGAATTCTGCCTTGGAAGTCATGCTCACATAGTTGGATGATCAAACAAATCCTTACTACATTCATTGTGCAAGTCAAAGCATTGTGGAAGCATAGCTAGATTACACCATATTAGAGAAAGAATTAATGGCAATGGTGTATGCTTTAGAAAAATTCAAGCATATGTGCTTGGGTACAAGGTGTTCATGCACATGGACCATAGTGCAATTTAATTCTTGATGAACAAACCGACAGTGAGCCTCTATGTCATCCAATGGCTTGTGATCTTGTAGGAATTCAACCTCACAATGGTAGATTGGAAGGAAACCAAGAACATGGTCACTGACCACTTGTCTCGATTAAGATGGGATAAAAAAAGATGAGGATAGCCCACTTTCTAATCAATTTTCTAATGAAGTTCTCTTTGATGATGCTATAAATGAACAAGTGCCTAATGAACCTAATTGGTACAATGGCATCCTCACTTATCTTCTCACTCAAAAGATTCCATAAGAGCTAGATCACAAGAAGAAATAATAGTTTCTTCATCAAGCCAAAAGCTTCATGGAGATCAATAGACATCTTTACAAGGTGTGCCCCGATGGCCTAGTTCATTGGTATGTTCCTAATGCTAACCAACTCTACATTCTCCAAGATGCTCATGAAGATCTTTGTGGGGGCCACTATGCGAGGAGATGCATGATCATTAAGATCTTGATGATAGGATATTATTGGTCAACATTCTTCAGGGATTCTCACCAATTCATTTTTTCTTTAAAAATTGTTAATGTAATGATGGGATGACCACTTGAATGGAGGGATCTCAGTAGTGGATCCAACGACTAGAACCCTTCAACATCTATGGCATTGATTTCATGGGTCCCATCACATCCATTTCAAATGAAAATGTGTACATCATAGTCACTATTGACGATTATATGAAATGGGCAAAAGTAGCAGCCACAACTAGCTATACATCCTCTATAGTTACTTGATTTGTACAACAAAATGATATAAACAAGTTTGGAGTTTCACATACACTAATTTCTAATAATGATATTCACCTTATAGGCACCACCTCTCAAAACCTCATGCAAAGCTTAGGGATCAAACATAAATTAACACCTTACCATCCCCAAGCCAACAATCAAGTAGAGTTAACCAATAGGGAGATCACTAAAATCTAACAAGAACAATTAGCAAATATAGGAGAGACTAGAGCACCAAACTTAACTATGCCCTATAGGACTACTTCTCAGCATGAAAACTCCCTATAAGCTATTCTCTGTATGAGTTGGTGTATAGAAAAATGCAATTCAATTTGAGCTCAATACACTTTCAATAACTTGTGACCTTGACCTTGACCTTAGCTTAGCATAGAAAGAAAGACTGATCAACCTGAATGTGCTAGTTGAGTATTGGTTTATGATCTATCCTAGAATGAAGTGCATAAAGCATTTAACAAATAATGTCATGACCTCAAAATAAGAAAAGTCAAATTTCAACCAGGGGAAAAGGTCCTTTGCTAGAAACTAACACATGTCCCACAAAGAACAAAGTTCCAAACATTATGGGAATGACCCTACATCATTTATGAAACTTTTTCTTCTAGGGACATGTTGATCCACAAACTTGAAAGCTTAGATAAAAAACTACTAGTCAATATGCAATAAGTCAAACCTTTCCATCAGCCCAAAAGAACTAGTGACTACAAAACCTCCTTGTATGGACAAGCATGCTCAATATTTTGGATCTCCTCCTTCCAACTTAGTTATGGGGAGATGGTCATTCATGATAACTAATTAAACTCACTCTTCAGTTTTCACACCATTTTGTTTTACACCCTTTTTGTTTTACACTTTTCTTGTTTTTCATAGTTTTTTGTTTTACATTGTCTTTAGTATTTTTTATCTTTCTTAAATATTTTCTAATTTCTTTTATATTTTACTTTATTTGTATGTGTGTTTTTCGGATGTCTTCTATTGTGTTTTTCTTTCTTCTTCTTTATTGCCAAGAGGACATAGTGATGCTTTAGGTTTTTGCTAATGGTGGTTTGTACTTAATGTTTTTGATTGCTAATGTTTAAATTCTATCTTTGAATTTTGATATTGATAACTAAGACATGGTTTATTTTATATGGAATAGGCAGTGAGTCCATGTCATCCACCCATCCACAAACTCTATGGTGTTCCTTGTTTTGAAAATATGAGATCCCTTCCTTAATAGGAACTTTAATGAACTTATGATCTTGGTAGTTTCCAAACTTGGGAAGGATTAAAAGAACTGACAAGGATGTGACTTCAAGGGGATTTGATGCTCTTAGTACTTGCCTACTCTATTGAGTACATGAGTGTTTTCATGGATTTCCTACCATTCCACTATTGACCAATAACATGAAGTACAGTCTTTGCATGGTGTGGTTTCCATTCGAAAATCCATAAACATACAAAGTAAAAAAATGTTGAGAATTCAAAGCACACCCCTTAAATAAAAATAATGGGCTACAAGCATTGGTTATGGAACTAGAAAGCAAATTTACCCATGCCTAAAGGTCCCTCTAACTAAGGCCCTTTCTCACTTACTACTTCTCTTTTCTTCTTAATAAGAAATGGTGATTGACCTATGGGAGCATTCTTGTGTCTTGAGGGGATGGACATATCTTATAGTGTTGAAGTGAAGTCACTTGAAGTGTTTGTTTTGATCTAGACTAAGGATGGACTTTATTATATCATTTACCCACAAAATCCATAAGGGACTTCATGTGGCCATGATTTCAAACTACATTTCTCTCTCTCTCTCTCTCATTCACCAATGCTTTCTGTAGTTCACCTCACTACCAATTTTTCATGTCTTGTTCAATGTCTTAGTTTGATGTATCAAAAATCTTAGGTAGATTCTTCCAGGCTTAGATCCTTAACTTTTCATAACCATTAACCAACCATGGGGTCCATGGACTCCTTGGTTGGAGCATATGCAAGGGTAGAAAGGGCATGAGCCTACTATGGTGAGGACCCACTTGCATTTCTCTTTTTTTAGCTAGTTAAGTTCCTTATCCTTAGACATTCTTGCAATTGAATCTTTCACATTCCCCATCAGTTGCATCCAATTGTGCACTTTTTAATGGCATTTCTCTAACAAAAATTCATTTTCCAACCCAAAAACTCCTTTCTGTGCATATCCAAGTATTTCATCATGTCCATGGCTTTCCTGGCTTTCCAAGGATCCCAATTTAATGATTAAATTTCTATTTTTTTAATTTTTTAATGTGAAAAATTTTCTCCATGGGCTCTGTTGACGAGACCCCATATACAGAGCCCCTACGTAAATGAGACCCCATCAATGCAAGCCAAAAATGCCATAAATACTTGGTCAAAATTTGCCATTTTTCACATTTAAGATTAAATGAGGGGGGAGTTTTTGAACTTTTTAGAGCCTAACACTTTCCAAGAGCCATAACTTCCAAAAAATTTATCTAATTAACCCCATTCTTTAGTCCTACAACTATTGAAGGTAAGCTCTTAGTCATGGGGGTCATAAACCTTAGCTTTTTGACAAAAAAAGTTTAAAATTTTTCTAACTCCAACAAATGTTTAACTAATAAACTAACATTAAAACGTCAATTTATGAAAGTTAAACCCTTCCAATAAACTTCAGTCATCTTATAAATTAATTAGTATTAAAATAATGATAAAATAATCAATATTCCATATTCATAACTTAGCCTAAATGTAACTGCCCAATGAGATAAGGTGCTTAAATATTATAAGTTACACATTATATGCTAATCATTGGTTATGTTATGGCCAAAGATGGCACCTAAAGTAAAGCATGTGTAGGAGGGAGGACTGTCCCAACCAAGGTACAAATCACCAAGAACTGTAAGGAGCCAAGAATATCCCTAGAAGTACGCAGCTAAAATCCACATAGTGGGACCTCTTTGGGAGGAGCTCGAAGTGAAATCTATCAAATACATTTCTAAAGAAGTGGATGTGATAAAACAATCTTACCAAGATGAGGCATTAAGGCCAAGACCAAGCCTTAAGGTCACCCTGATAGATGAGTGGCTCAAAAAAATTAAATCCAAGGAGATCTAGAAATATGTGCTTTAAGAGTTGAACTTTGGATATTTCTTGGAGTTCACTCCCCCAAAAGTTAACACTCAATTGCAAAGCTCTCCCATGTGGTGCATCATCACTTCTAGTAAGGAGTGGTAGATTGGACAGATGTACCTCTTCTGGAACAACAAGAAGGCTAGTTCCATAGTCAAAATCAAGGATATCTCGGTGTATTACTTAGTGAAAGTAATCTCAAAGGCCCTTGGGTTGCTTGAAACTAGGGCCACTCTTGTAGAATTCCCAACATAGGAAGATCTTAGTGTCAAGAAAGAATGGATGTAGTGGTGCTACGAAGTTGACCACAAAGAGTTTGGTGCAATTACCACAGTGGAATGTGCATACTTCAAGATTGTGATCCTTCACCTCAATTCAATGTTAAATCCCAACAAAGTCATAGCTTTCTCCACTCATGTGTGTATCGCTCTAAGAAAACGATTTCTAGTCAACCTTTCACAATTGATCTATCTTGAGATAGAGAAGAACTTCAAGGAGAATGAATGTGGAAGTAAGGCACTCCCCTTTCCATGCTTCATCTAAAAATTATGTAAGAGGGGTGGCATAGCCCACTACACAAAGGATGTAGTCTAACATGCTCCAACCACCTCTTAGGCAAAAATGATGAAGGATAAGCTTCCTACGAAGGTGATCGAAGAAGAGGAGCAACAATAACCCCCTCCACCATCCACTCACAAGACAATGTCAAAGTCCCATGCTACCATTGAGCATATGCAGAAACTTCAAAAGTAGCTCTTACAATTATAGTAGCAATAAGTAGGAATGAGTGGTCATGATCCCTCTATGTACAAAGCAACAATGAGCTACCTTAATGAAGTGGCTTGAACAATAAGTTAGATGGAAGGTGGAATGCTAATTTTCTCTTCCCAATGCATGGAGGTGCCCACAAGGTCAAATCCAAATTATTGAGAGGTAATGGTGTCCCTCCCACAATAGTAGAAATTCCTAGACATCCTATGAATGCCACTACCTTTTAAACACATTTGGAGGACATTGAGAAGGCAACTATCCTAATGATCCAACACCATGGGTAGGAGACAGTAGCCAAAATGGTTGCTTACAAAGTGACAGAAGTAATCAATGCACATGCAACATCTATTCTAGATTGTTTTTTCACTTAAAGATGTGCAAACTTCACAAGAAGTGTTAACAGAAGATTGAATGTAGCCCAACATGAGAACTTGCTGGACCAATAGGTGGAATTAGGCAACCAATTCCAAATATCTTTAACCTTTTGGATACCATCACTACAACCTAGTTGGAGCTACTTGAAGTAAAGGAAAAATTCATTATCATGTAGGGGAACTAGAAATAGCTAGAGTTGAGAACCAATGCTTGGCTACAAAAGTTTCCAATTTTAGAGTACACCTTGTTGATCCTATACTTCTCAACCAAGCAATCACATGGGATGAAGCTTTTTAGTAGCTTGTTAAGCAACTCAAAGAGGTTGAGAATGCTAAGGAATTGGCAGTCTTCCATCAATCCATAACTAATGCCACAACACATAACATCCAGAAGGAATTAGTCTAGATTAGCCAAGAGAATGAAACCCTGATCACAAAAAATCATCACTTACAAATTTTAATGCACAAAACCAACAGATGTCTAAATTCATCCATCAAAAATAAGAGCAATTAGCAAGGGTAAATGTAGAATTGAGGAGATTGGTAGCAAATAACATAAACCTCTGCATGGAGAAATTCTGTGTCTTGCACCAAAATTCTGCAATTGAGATTGTAGCATAGAAAAATAAGGTCCTAAAGTTTAAAAGGGTGAAAAATAACTACAAGGATGAGGTGGGATTGTAGAAGAAAATCAACAAGAAGCACATCCAATTGGCAAAGGTAAAAGTTAATAAGGTTCTCTAGTAACTCCATCAAGGAGGCGATGTCTAGTAGCCTATCTTTGATGGGTTGAACACATATAACAAGGCTGAAATTTCCATGAAGGATCTATAAATTAAGAAGATTATAGAATACATGAAGCTTGCCAACCTTCGATATGCAAAGTTAGTGATTCTGGCTACCAAAAGATCATAATCAAATTTGAAGAAGTAGGTGACCAACTCATACTTTTTGTACAAGGTAAAGTTCAAGCATCATAAAGAGACCAAGAAAAAGCTTGAGGTTGCAAATGTAGAACTTTATGTTCTCAAGGGGAAGTTCACTGATTAGAGATCAACTACTAAGAACCTAGCCAAAAGAATGAATGAATACTAGGAGCAGTGGAATACACTTATAATATTCAACATTGAACAAAAATAGTTTTTTTCTTGGTTTATTAATGTGAAGGAGCTATTCTCATCATAGCCCTATCCTTGGGATATTCCCATTCTAGCCAACATTGGTGAAGCAGCATGGACTATGAGTGATCCATAAAGTAAGGAGGAGAAGATGAAGGCATTATTGAATGCCTTCTATCTTGCACCAAAAGTTGCATTTCCCATAGGAAAACCATAACAACCACCTCAACCACCATGTGTGGTTGAAGCAAGAGAAGGTCCTTCAAAGGCTTAGGAGCCTCCACTACCTGTGATCATTTGATCTTCTTCATTATCTTCATGCCATCAAAGAAGTTGTGATTGTCAATTTTGTCCTAGTGTTCAGTTTTGTTGTGTTGAATACCAAAATTTTGTAATGATTGTAAATTCATACATTTACGCACTTAGGTTTTCTTGTGTTTGTTTTGTGTGTTTGTCATCAATCAATAATCTCATACCTTCCCAAATTTTGTAAGGAACTCGAGAACAAGTTTTCATTCAATTATGTGGGTATGATGAGTTGGTCATTAGGCCACATCAATGGGATGCCATTGATGCAGCCCCATTTATGTAATCCCATCGATGCAAGGCTTAACCCATTAATGTGTGTCCATCGATGGGGCACTCTATTTCCACCTATAAATGTGCATCTAACTACCACATTTATAACAATCTTTCCATAGTTTCCATGAAGTGCTTGTAATTTTTGCCTTTGAAAGTTAGAATATTTTCTAAGTGTTTGTAGTAGAACTTAAAAGAATGTATAAACCTTTATTCAAACACTAATGTACTTAAGCACCTTAGTGTGAATGGTAATAAAGATGAGCTTTCTTGATCAAACCTTGCAGCATTTGAACTAGATTAATTGTTTCCTTATGCATTTAATATTCATGCAATTCACTTCAATGTTTCTAAGTAATTTATTAATGTTAATTAAATAGCAACCATAAGTACAACCACTTCAAGCATACATTTAACACTTGGTAATCCCAATAGTGCTGAATGGTTGGTAACCTAGTGATGCTATAACTCATTTAGGATGTGTATGGAAAGTGGGAACTGATGCTTATGTTAAAATTAGTTAAATAGTCGCTAGTTATCATATTTGTTAAGCATTTAATTACTTTATTCTTTTTCTTAGGTGACTAAAATAATAAAAGATAAAATGATAAAAATTGTATGCCTTAGTTACACTTAACAATACAGTTGCACTTCACAAGTGGAACTAGGAACATAACAATTGCAATGATTATATTAACCTCCTAGAACCAATGTACTTAGAAAGCTAAAATCTTCAAAATTCAACCAGATCACTTAGTGAATGATAGTGATTCGTATAGTTGGAAGTACAGTATACTTGCCACTCATCACAATTACATGGACAAACTTTTCATTCAAAATAAAAAAATTGGAATTGAAATTGTAGCACTAAGTATTGAAATAGACATGCTAAGAAATGCATTGGTGTCTAAAAACATTCACCCTAATAGAAGAAACATCACAAAAGACCTTAATAATGGTATGATTTGTATATTTTTTATATTTCTTCAAATATTTATGATTTTTGTAAGCTTCTCTTTTAATGTCCTTAATGTAAATGTGTGTAATAGAATTGAATGATATGGGAACACCTAAAGTGGCAAATAGATTATTTGTCTCTATTGAACATAACAAAGAAAAAATAATCCATGCAATAAAGAATTTGTAGAAATCAATAGGTAACTAAACTTGATATTAGTATTTCATATGTTATGTTTAGAAATTTAAAATTTCAATTTCTTTCTCACTCTATTGTCTTATTATATGTATGAAACTATCATGCTAAAATGCAGCCTTCCATTTTGCAGTTGATGTCAATGTTGATTTGAAAATATCAATTGATGATTATGCAACAATTGATAGAGTGATGTAGTTCCTTGTCTCTAGTATTCTTGATAATAAAGATCTTGTGAGGACATCATTTGCCCCATATGTTTTCACATGATTCTCTTTTAAGATTTTATATAAAAATGGGTGGAAAGAATAGACAGACGATGACATCATAGATGTCTACATCATGCACTTGAAGGAACTTCAAAAGTCATTCTACAGCTATCATGAATTTTAGAGTACAAAATATTTCATCTTCAACAGTATGTTTCAATCTTATGCGAAGTCCTTCAAGAAAAAGATGAACATGTCTTAGAAGAACCAATCAAGACATAGATCAAAGAACGACAACAAGACATATTAAAATTTTTGAAAGTGATACATTGGTTGAAAAAGAAGTTGATAATTTTTTTGTAGAAATATATTTTGTTAAAGATCTTAAAAATAAAACTTGTTGGGGTGATTTTTTGCAATCCAGACACACATTCCTTTGTCTTCCTTTGAACACTACTGGACATTGGGTTCTTGTTATTGTTGACATACCAACATATAAAATTTTAGTGTATGATTCAATGTCTTATTCACAACATCTTGCAACAATAAGAAAACTAATGTTGAATTTTATTGACTATTTATTTGATGGTGAGTCTATTTGCTTTGAAGATGTCATGGAACTCAAGGTAAAGAAGAAAAAAATAGCTACAAAATAAAATGTAATTACAGTTGAAGATATTCCAAAATAAGAAAATGGATATGAGTGTGGAATGTATACATTAATCTATATGCATCACTTGGTACTTAGTAAAGAGTTAAATTTCACTGTTGATTTTGTTTCAATGTATCAAAAATCCATGATATGGGAAATCATAAGTTCTCTAGGAGTTCATTAAGTTTGGAGAAACATGTGTCTATGGCTTATGTTGAATGAAAACTATAGTGAACATAGTATAGTTGTATTTTGTGATATAACTAAATCTAATTATAGTCATTGTCCATGATGCATGCCATTTTTCTAATGGTATTGGATTGTAATGCATCTCTTCTATGATTTTGTAAATGAATCTGTGATGCATTTTGGTTGTAATGAATATCTTTTTCAATTTTGTAAAAGTATATATAATATATTGTCTGTAATTTTTTCTATTTGTGTGTGCTATTTGATAGTCTATATATATTTAATTATTAATTGTTACAGCATTTTTGGTCTCTCATAACTCATCCTCCATTTTGGCTCATATATTAAGACAAGTCTACATGTGACTATTGTGATTTTTTTTTTTTTTTGCTTTTACAATTTTAATTTTCAAAGTTCAAATTTATTTTAAAATGAATTTATAAATTTATGTACTAATGTGCTAACCTATGAGTCATACTAATTAACACATCTATAGTTTGAAGACATGCAACATGTAGTCCATCACACCCCTAAGGTTGTGAAGCTATGTGCATTGTATCTCATCGTAGTTTTAAAATAGAATATGACATGCATGTTCTAACAGCCAATGCAAAGGGACTACAAAGACATGCATCTCATAGTAAATTGCACTATCTCCAAAGTGTGAGGACATGCATCTTACTTTGACGTGCACCCAGCAAAATTTATGGTGTAAGGAAAGATGTGAATTGTAGTTATCTCACACTATGTTCTACATGTCTCTTTTTCAAGTTATGAGGAGAATGCATGTTACATTTTGATGTACTATTTTCTAGTTTTTAGGTTGCAAAGAAAATGCAAGTTGCACTTTGACACACTGTTTTCAAGTTTGTGGCTTCTGGAAGGCATAGGATCATCTAGCAGCAAGGTCTAGGAAAATTGTGAGGAAGTGCGACTATCACCCTCCCGTAGTCCCTTTTAGAAGACTACCATACCTTCTAGTAAGGAATAGTTTCTTTTCGTTTGTGGCTTCCAAAAGGTATAATATTATCCAATAGCAAGGTTTATATAAACTATGAGGCAATGCAACTAGCACCCTCCCATAGTCCCAAGTGAAAGGTATTCAAACCTTCCGGTATAGAATAATTACTTGGACTTTGAGGCTACCGAAAGGTAGAGGGTCATCTAGAATGTAGAAGATCATTTGGTAGGTATTCAAAACTTTTGGTAGAAAATAATTGCTCTAAGTTTGTGGCTTACAAAAGGTAGAGGGTCATCTGAAAGCAAGTGCTATGTAAACTGCAAAGGAGTACGACTAGCACCCTCCCATAGTTCCAAAAAGAAGGCATTTAAACCTCTATAAAATAAATAATTTCTTGTAGTTTGAGGCTACTAGAAGGCATTCAAACCTTTTATAAGGGATTAATTGGTTGGGGTTTGTAACTTCTAGAAGCCAAAGGATCATCCAGAAGTAAGTACTACATAAACTGCAAGGTAATGTCACTAGCAACCTCCAATAGTCCCAACTAGAAGGCATTCAAACCTTTTGGAAGGGAATAATTGCTTAGAGGTTAAGGCTACTAGTAGGTAAAGGATCATCTAGAAGGTAAAGGATCAACTGGATCCAACAATCCTAATCAATAGGCATTTAAACATTCTAGAAGAGAATAATTGCTTGGAGTTTAAGGCTACTGGAAGGTAGAGGGTAAACTAGAAGGCATTCAAACTTTCTAAAAAATGAATAATTGATTGGATTTTATGGTTTATCAAAGGCATAGGATCATCTAGTAGCAATTACTATGTAAACTATGAGAAAATGTTACTAGCACCTTCCCGAGGTCCTAATTCAAATACATTCAAACCTTTCAAAAGGGAATAATTTATTGGATTTTAAGGCTACCATAAGATATATGATCATCTAGAAGGCATTATAACCTTCCAAAAGGAAATAAATGGTTAAATTTTATGGCTCTCAAAAGGTAGAGGATCATCTAGTAGCAATTACAAGGTAAACTATGAGATAGTGTGATTAGCACCCTCTTGAGATCTAAATCAAAAGGCACTCAAACCTTTCTAAATCATATAATTGGTTGGATTTTGAGGCTATTAGAAGGAATACACTCATCTATAAGGCATTCAAACCTTCCAGTAGGGAATAATTACTCCAATTTTGTGGCTTCTAGAAGGAAAAGGATCATCCTGTAACAAGTACTATGTAAATTACGAGACAATGCAACTAGCACCCTCCTACAATCCTAACCAAAAGGCATTCAAACCTTCCAAAAGGGAATAATTGCTTGGAGTTTAAGGTTACTAATAGGAAAAGGATCATCGAGAAGGAATTTAGACCTTCTGGTAGGGAATAATTTCTCCAAGTTCATGGCTTCCAGAAGGTAGATGGCCATCTAGTAGTAAGTACTACATAAACTTCGAGGTAGTGTGACTAGAAACCTCCTGCAGTCCCAACCAATAGGACTTTAGACCTTCTAGAAAGAAATAAGTAGTTGGAATTTAAGGCTACTGCTAAGTAAAGAATCATATAGAAGACATTCAAATCTTCTGCTAGGGAATAATTTCTTCAAGTTTGTGGCTTCTAAAGGTAGAGCATCATCTGGTAGGAAGTACTATGTAAACTACGAGGTAATATGATTAGTAATCTCCCATAGTCCTAACCAGTAGGCATTTAAACCTTTTGAAAGGAAAAAATTGCTTGGCATTTAAGGCTACTAAAAGGTAGAGGGTCATCCAAAAGGCTAAGGATCATCTGTAAGGCATTCAAAACTTCCGAAAGGGAATAATTAGTTAGAGTTTGTGGCTTTCAAAAGGTAAAGGGTCATCCAATAGCAAGGTCTACATAAACTATAAGGTAATGCAACTAGCAGCCTCCCATAGTTTCAATTTATTCAATGAGTGAAAATTTTGAAGACTGCAAGACACCTACATCTCACATTATTGCACCTATTTTAAATTTTCTCTAAAGTTCAAACTATAATTAAATTGTAATTTGCAACAATGTAGCACTATTTCTATCACAATTTCTATTTTATACTACAAGTGGGATGCAAGTCTTAGTGTATCACAAATGGAGAATTAAAGACTACAAGAACATGTGGTTCACACTACTTCGCACTATTTATTGCATTGTGATTACATACATTTCACAGTGCATTTCATTACTATAACATTTCAAATTGCAAGATAAATTCTTTCTACATGTTCTTAGCACTATTTTTAACTTAGTTTCAAATTTTGACTATGAGGGGATTCATGCTCACACTGCACTAGCACTATTTTTTTAATGTTTGCGACTGAGTTGCAATTCACATGTTACTCACAATTTAAATTTTAGAGAGTGCGAGAGCATGCAACTAGTAGTAAATGAAGCATTTCATTATTTTATGCCTATGTAAATATCTTGTGTATGTGATCTTCTCAATAATTAACATATTACAAATAATCTATATCATGTAGTATCTTGATATGGTGTAATTTGAAGGTTGAAGGTTAAATGGTGTAATCATTGTTTGACTTATGATTAAAGTTTTCAATTAGGTCTTGTCAATTATTCATAGTAGATTAGTAATATTATAAGGATAAATTTTAAAGATAACTTCCTAAATTATTCTTAAACAACCTCATTATTCAACAACATTTAACACAAAAATTGTGCATCTGATCATGGTTTTATTATAGATAAAGTGCTAGTAAGAGACCATGTGCATATAAAAATATCAACAAAAAGCAATGTCAAATAAACTATGATTGGATACATATACATAGACATAATGGTCTAGCTAGATCCTACTACATTTTTGTCTTGAACTTCATTTAGAGCATCAGTTTGCATGAAATTTGTCTCTATGATAGCATCATCAACCTTGGTGACTGGTTGCTCCTCTCTCCTAGCTATTCTTGATGGTCCTACCTCTAAGTCATGGACCCAAAGTGTCCATCCCAATGAACTTATGGTTATGAATGTTCTCCATCATCCCTAATCTAGAAGACCCTAACAATGACCATAAATGTTCAAACAAGTATTTACCTACTACTTGAACATTCATAGTTATGCAAGTAAGCCTCGTCTTTGCTCATTTGACATAGTAATGCATGTCTGACTTCATGGAATCTATGCAAGTAATCAACGTACCCTCCATTATCTCCAAGTATGTGAAAAGCATTGCACCATCTCCAAACTACTATTTTTTCTAGTCAGGATGGATATGAGCAACCTGCATCTCATCAATTTTTCAATAAAACTTATCCCAATCAATGTTTCCATCATCGTCTAAGACACCTTGGTCTAGAAGCCAATTAAGATAATTAGGTTGTGTCCTAGGGACATGCTAGATCTAGAATGCACACACCAAATGTGGCAAATAATCCTCACCAAAAAATTACAGTTCTCTATCATCCCCCTCAGGTTTAAGAATTTTCCAATGGCTAAAAAAAGTAGACATAGCTAATGGGAAAGGCACTGTAGCAACATCTCTACTGACAATCTTCATTCTCCTAATTATAATGTGGGAATAGTTCAACAGACATTCCCCCTCTAAATCTAGCAAGATTATTAGGATGAAGGACATCACATGAGTGTGATACATGACAACCATGAGGTTTGTGAGAATTGCCCTAATAAGAACTCTTCATCATGGGGTGAATTTCCTATAAGACCATTATGTCTCATCAATCTCCACCTTAGGAATCATGCTTAATACCTATGCTTTCTTCTCTAAAGTGGTAGTCACAAAATACTCCCTCCATGGACAAACTAACATGTTAAGTACCTATCCTAAGATCTACTTTGTTAGTGTATAAGCAGAATCACTAATCTCAAGCACCTTTGAAATAGGTGATCCTTGATGATGTGCCACATAAAATCCATAGGCCTCCTGCTCATAAAAATTAAGATCTCTAATGATGATGAATTCAAGATGTCATTGAACAAGCTTATTAAGTATCTCTGGCCAAATAAGCTGCACCAAGGATCGAAAGTTCCTTAGACTCTACAAGGGGGTTGATATGAGTTTCACCTTCCTTCGTTACCACTCCTCTTGTGCTAATCTATCCTATGCACACTGATATTCCTTCTACTCTCTAGCAATATCATATGCAATAGCCTAAGAGCCTTTGTGATATCTTCCCTATGTTGTCTTCTCTCTTTTGCCTCTTGTACTTTGCCAAATCTCCCTCTTCATATATGCTTGTGGTGCTTATGACCATATGAAGATGGAACTGCAAAGAGAACCACATGTTTCTAATTAGTTAATGTATAATTCCACTATAACACCAACAAATTTTAAATTGGAATAATAAAAACTATTATTGAAACTTACACCATATTTGTTAGTGTTGAAAGTGGAATCCATTTTGAAGATATGACATTGAGATAGACCTATCATCTTTTTGACCATCCAAGGTGATTGCAACCCAATGATCAATATGACACCTTGTTCTTGGTTCTCTTCCTAGTAGTAAAAGAGAAAATTATGGGTCATTTGGTACCATAGTGAGGTACTGATTTTATCATGCTCACTTTTCTTGTACTTAGGGGTTGCATTTCTGCAAATGTTGTAGATATCTTTTTTAACAAGAAAGATATCCCTCTTTCTTGATAGCCCAAACTCCTATCCTTCCTTTAAAATATCTTTAATATACCTCTCATGGATGAGATCTATTGGTAATCCTTCTTTCCATAAATGCACTATCTTCTGATGCACCTCACTGGAAATCTGTATGGATTGTAAGTTTTTTTTATTTATCATGAGATCAAGGAAGCCATGATAGTAAGCTCCCGATGTATCAACATGATTCATTTATTTATATATAATAGATGCAACATGATCACCTCCTCTCATATATCAAACTATAAAATGACATTAACAATGAGTCTTTCTTCTAATCTTATTTCTTTTTCTACCTTCCCTGGGTGCTATCCTTGTAGTAACATTTGATCCATACTTCCAATGATAACTAATAAAAAAAACATATTCAAATAGGGGTCATAGTATTCTAAATTGTGATTATTTGTATTATAATACATTATTAGATAAATACAAAAGAGTAGTGAGTAACATACATTATTTGACTTGTATAATGGTTTGCTCATGATTGAGTCTCCTTTGTCCATTTTTGTTGATTTTTAGTTCTATAAAAAAATTTTGCAAGGAAAGATGTCATTCTTCTATTCACCATCAATAAAATCATCTACTCTTTATCTATATATCTAAGAAAATGCATCATCATAGAAATAAGACCATCAAAAATCATCTATGAATAAATGCCCTACTTGGGGATTTTGTATATCTTGTCATGCAATATCCTAGAAACCATCATGCTTTTTTCTTACTCACATTCTTCAAAGATTTTACACAGTAAAAATCCAACTTATCTATATTTGAGATAGCATATTCATCACTTATGCAATATAAGTTAACTGAAATCAGAGCAAGTAGTGTACCTTATTAGCAAATGTTATTTTATAAGACTTACATAACATACAATCTATTTAGTGTAGCAATATTGAACTTCAATGATAATGTCATTACTCATGCAATGCTCTTCACTTCCTTGCCATGCTCTACATCCTCTAGGCTACTAAAGAAATGTATAAATTGATGCATTAAATTGGTAAATTATTCTAGAAATCTTACATAGTGTATTACCAATTAGCAAAGGTACATCTTCAAGCCCTTCACCTTCTTAATGAAATATCTTCAACAAGACTAGCCTTCAATGACAATGTGATTACTCATGCAATGAGCAATTCTCTTCACTTCCTTGCCATGCTCTACATTCTTTTGGTAGTTTCTTTGCACAAAATGAGATGATAAATTATTTGAGGTTGTTTTAATTTTTTACCTCATACTGCATATAGACTATGATCTACATAGAATAATGCAAACCATAGTTTATTGGAAAGGTTATGAGGGACTACGAGCAACACTATCTCACATTCTCGGAAGTGCAAGCTAATGAGAGTAGCATTCTTACAAAATTTTGACTGAAAGATAGTATGACCTTCTAGAAGGCTAAAAATGCTTGAAATTTATGCCCACCAAAAGGCACAATGGATTTTGAAAGACTTTAGTACATGAATTGCAAAAACCCATGAGTAGCATTAGCACATACTTTGTAGCATATACAAAAAATTCTAATGTATAATAACCAAAACTAAAAACTAACATCTAAGGCACAATAACCTCTTGGGATACCAACACTTATATTGTAAACTTAGAATTTAATTCTAAAAGTTATGAATAGTCATTAGATGATAGTTGAGTATGATGAGTTGAAAACCTAAGTATAACATTAGGAATCATAAAAATTTTCATGTTTGATAAATTGAATTCAACTAATCTAATGGGTGCAACATTAGCTTCATGTTACCTATGATCTATTGCAAGAGGCTCAAGAGTTATGGTTATCTATAGGAAGAGCACTAGTTTTTTCTTGCATGTATTTCATATAGGTACAATAGGTTATATAAGAACTACGAATTAAGGTAATTACTAATATGAAAAAATATTCAAAATGTACAATAGCCAAGACTAAAAAGTATCACCCAAGGCATAATAATCTCTTGGGATACCATCACTTGTGTTGTAAACTTAGTATTTAATTAGAAAAGTTATGAATAGTCATTAGATGATAGTTAAGTATGATAACTTGGAAATGTAAGAAGAACATTATGAATCATAAAAAATTTTATGTTTAATGTTAGATAGAGTATTTGATTTTCATTTATGATTTAATGTTAGATCTTCATTTAAACATTGTGCTACATTGGCCTTGAACATTTATCTTATAGTAACTTAAACCATAACATTACCTTGCAATGACACTAAAAGTCATAATGGCCATCCAAAAGATGAAAACTTGTAATTTTGGCCTATTGAAAGACATGAAACATTACAGAAGTTTGGTTTGAGTGCAGTGTGAGAGGCCATGAGTAGGTTTGAAACTCTAAGCAATTATTCCCTACTAGAAGGTATGAATGCCTTCAGGATGATCCTTTACCTTCGGAAAAATGCTAGTCTATACTTCCTCGTAGTTTACCTAGACATTGCTATTGAATGATCCTTTGCCTTCTAGAAGCAATTTTTTAATACCAGAAGGTTTGAATACCTTCCAAATTATCTTTTGCTTTTCCAATGATCCTCTATCTTCCAATAGCCTCAAACTCCAAGCAGTTGTTCCCTTCTAAAAGGTTTGAATGCCTACCAATTAGGACTATGGGAGGGTGCTAGTTGCATGTTCTTGCAACTTACCCAGACATTGCTACCAAATGACCTTATGCCTTCCAAAATCCACAAACTTGGAGCAATTATTCCCCATTGTAAGGTCTGAATGCCTTCTAAAAGGAACTACGGGAGGATGCTAGTTACACTTCCTCATAATTTACCTAGAACTTACTATTAAATGATCCTTTACCTTCCAAAAGATTCAAACTCCAAGAAATTATTAACTATCAAAAGGTCTGAGTGCCTTCTAATAGGGACTATGAGATGATGCTAGTCACACTTCCTTATAGTTTACCTAGACCTACTACCAAATGATCCTCTACCTTCTAGAAGCCATAATCTTTAAGTAGTTATTCCCTACTAGAAGGTTTGAATGCCTTCGAAATGATCTTCTACCTTCCGGATGACCCTCTCTCTTCTAATAGCCTCAAAATCCAATAAATTTTTCCCTACTAGAAGGTTTGAATGTCTTCCAGTTGGCATTATGAGAGGTTGCTAGTCGCATTGCCTCGTAGTTTACATAGACCTTACTACCATATGACCTTCTACCTTCTAGAAGCCACAAACTTGAAGCAGCTATTCCCTACTATAAGGTCAAATAGCCTTTCAAAAGGGACTATGAAAGGGTGATAGTTGCACTTCCTCATAGTTTACCTAGACCTTTTTGTTCAATGATCCTTTTCCTTTTAAAAGCCATAAACTCCAAGCAATTATTAGCTACTGGAAGGTCTAAATGCCTTCCAAATGACCCTCTTCATTCCAGTAGCCTCAAACTCCATGCAGTTACTCCCTTCTATAAGATCTAAGTGCCATCTAGTAGGGACTACCAAAGGATGCTAGTCACATGGCTTCATAGTTTACTTAGACCTTGCTACTAGATGATCATTTTTCTTTCAAAATCCACAACCTTGGAGCAATTATTAGCTACTAAAAGGTTTGAATGTCTTCCAAATGACCCTCTAACTTCTAGTATCTTAAAACTCTAAGCAGTTGTACCCTTCTAATAGGTTGTAATGCCTTTTAGTTGAGACTATCAGAAGGTGCTAGTTGCACTTACTCATAGTTTACCTAGACCTTGCTACCATATGATCCTCTACCTTTTATACGCCACAAACTTGAAGCAATTATTTGCTACCGGAAGGTCCAAATGCCTTCTAGAAGGAATTGTGTAAGTGTGTTGCTTGCATTGCCTCATAGTTTACCTAGACCTTGTTATCAATTGATCCTTTAAATGTCTTTAGATGATCTTTTTCCTTATGGTTTTGGTAGCCTAAAACTAAAAACAATTATTCCCTTCTAGAAGGTCTTAATGCATTCTACTTGGGGATTATGGGATGATTCTAGTAACCTTGCTTTGCAATTTACCTAGATTAATGCCTTTTGGATAATCTTTAGCCTTCTAAATGATCCTCTAACTTTTGGTATCCTCAAAATCCAAGCAACTGTTCCCTTCTAGAAGGTTTGAATACCTTCTGGGTAGTATTTCTATAGGGTGCTAGTTGCACTACCTCACAGTTTACAACACATACTAGAAGATGTGAGCATATGCAAGTCACACTTCTTCATCATCAACATGAGTATGCATTCATGTCAACATGAAACACATTTGTGAACATGATGATACATTATCTATGTACATCAATAAAAAATACATAACATACATACCCATGTATTGAACAACCATATCATAGAAATTGTAATTGCATAATGAGAATAATGGTAATTGATGAGTGGTGAGGTACCCCTACACTCAACCATATGAATACGAGCGTTACACGTGTGATTCAGTCGAACTCCATAGACTAAGTGCCTACATGCCTCATGGAGCACTTAAGGTTAGTCATTCATTATATTCCTAGACTTACTTGTATTTGTTATAATTGTATAGTTAAGTAATTTTGAGGTATGTGATTTGTATAGTTTTTATCTTTTATCTCCTATGCTAATGAGGTGAAGGGTGAAGAGACTAATTGACTAACTTTAACTAACCAACTAAGCCTTAATTAACCTAGCATTAGCATCCATTCCCACTTACCATTCACACCCTGAACCAATGCAACCTTAGTTACCAAATGCTATTCGTTACTGGGATCACCAAGCGTAACACATGTGCTCGAAGCGGTCATACTGAATGCACTTAACTACGAGAGAAGGTTTGAAAGAGATTAATTAACTAATAAAGTAATTAAATGATAAAAAATAAAAATAAAAATAAATTCCTATTTAGCCTATTTAGCTTAGTCCATACACTACAAGATTTATCCAATAGTTCATCTTTATTACCTTACACAAACTTGTGTTCAGGTACAATATTTGCTCAAATAAAGCTCCATTCACTTTGGAGTTCCTACTGCGAGCACATGGAAATTATTCTATCTCTAGAGAGGTAAAACTACCAAAGTTTTGCTACGGTCTAGGCCTAGAATAAGAAACAAGGGAGAGCTACCTCTTATTTATAGACTTGGCAGTGCACTGCGATATCGGGTATGCAATATCACGGGGGATGCAATATTGTAGTGGATGTGATATCGTGTTTGTGATATCGCATCCCATCATACCCCCATTACTGAATGAAAAATCGTCCTCGAGTTCCTTACAAAATATTGGAAAGGTATGGGATTATTGACTTGAATGGAACTAATGGTGAATGGGATGACATGTGAACAGATCATCATTACAAGACAAGAAAAAAATGGTGTTCACAACAACAAGAGTGAACACTTTATACATTTAACATCAAGCCTCATTTGGCAGTTGAGAGAGAAGAGAGAAGAGAAAAGAAGTTTGCTACTACCAATGCTAAGATTGTGCCTTTCGTTGTCCATCTGTAAGCGCGCCATTGATCTCATTCCTTACATAGCTACTTCAGCACCGATCCATTCCAAGTGTTCCCTCCAGATCCAATCCCTTGTTACATGATTGCCATATACACACACAACAGAGTCTTATATTAGAAAGGGTAAATGAATTTCAATGCATTTGATACCTTGCCTCAGTGAAAGGTCCATCGGCTGAGTTGTGGTATGGCTTATTGCAGATCTAGAGATATAATCATGGTGACTATCGAAGGTGTAGGGGTTAGAAGAAAATTAAAAAAATTAGGTCAAGATCCCCATGACTAAGAACAAACCTCTGATAGTGAAAGAATGGAGAAAGAAAAAGAACAAGAAAGATGGAGAAAAAGAGAAAACTATCACGTTGATGAAATGGATGTCAAGATGAAAATGAACAAAATAAAGTGGATTGCAAAAATGTTAAGGGAAAGAATTTAACTAGATGCACCAAATAGGAATGCCAATGGGTCCTCCCGAAAGCAGGCTCATGACCTTAATGCCCTAACAAACCCACATTCAAAGAGTCCATAGGCTATGGAAATGTCATTTGGAATAAGAGTTACAGTCTTAACTACAAGAATTTACCAAAAAGAAAACAATGTGTCAACCAAACTATACACTAATGATACAACCAGAAATGAGGTGATCAATGGAGAAATAAGGATGGCAAGAAAAGAATGGAATGGAGTCTCAAGAACAAGGTGGTGTACAGCCCCTTATGTGTTTCATGATTAATGTGACCTAGTAGATCCCATTCCAAGTCCAACCTCAAACAAACCACATCCAGTGACTTTGCATTAATGCATTCAACTAATCCATCCACTTGAATACCAAGAATGCCTCCCCCAAGATCCACCACCATTCCGAAGAAATGAAGGAGAAGAGAGAATGAGAAGCAAGAAGGGCCTTAGTTAGAGGGAACATGTTCACTTTAGTTCCATAAGTAGTGCTTGTAGCCCACATGATTATTTCATCTAAGGGGTGTGCTTCGAATTCTCACTTTTTTTGTTGTGTTTTTTATGTTTTTATGTGTGAGAACCACACCATGCAAAGACTTATTATTTTTATTTACTCAGCTTCCTGATAATTGGGTAACATTGAAACGGTAAGAAAACTCAAGAAGAAAACATCCAAGCACCCAAGAGAATGGCCAACAAAAATGCACCAAGTTCCCTTGAAGTCACACCCTTTTCAAGCCTTGAGTCCTTCCTTAGTTTGAGAAATACCTGATCACTAATTCATTTTAGTTCTTATTATTGAAAAAGGACTGTACAATTCCAAGCCAAGAGAGACCATAGACTTGTGTGGATGTATGGATGAAGTGGAATCATTTCTGGTCATATCAAAAGAACATACCTTAGTATCAACATCGTAACTTAAAGGTAAAAACCAAACATTAGCAATCAATAGTAAAATAGTTCATACCATCATAAAGAACACTTATTGGATGAAAAACTTACAATATGGATAACACACACACAAACACACACACAAAATGAAAAAGTATAATGATGTTGTAAAATAAAAACAAGCAAAGTTAAAGAAATTTATAAAAAAAATGTGCAAAAAAATGTGTAAAAAAAAAACCTTTAAAGAAGTAAGGGTCCCAAATGATCAGCATAGATGGCCATCTCCCCCATGACTAAATGGAAAGGGAGAGATCCGAAATAGCAAGTGAGGTTGTCTGTTATCAGAGGTGTAATTTGCATTGGCTGTTCTTGGTTCATGGAAGGGTATTATTTGTTGCACATTAACCAATAACCTCTTATCCGAGCTTTCAGGCTTGTATATTGTCATGGCTCTAGAGGGAAAGGTCATATGAATAATATAGGATCCTTCCCACAATGTTTGAAATTTCGTACACTATGGTACATGCATGGGATTCTAGTAAAGGACCTTGTCTCCTGCTTGATACTTAACCTTTCAAATTCTTAAGTTATGATGTTGTTTTTTATGTGCCTTATGCTACTCATTTGATGATAGAGCAACCAATCTATTCTCATCTAGCACATTTAGAGTTGCCAATCTTTGTTTTTGTGCTAGGTTGAGGTCAAGGTGAAGGTCACATGCCATGGATAGTGTATGGACCTCTGTCTATATTGGGAGCTTTGGAAGCTTTCTGTATACTAACTCATAGGGAGAGTAGCTTGTAGGGAGTTTCCAAGTGGAGTGGTATGCCCAGAGAGGGTCATTCAGTTTCGTGCTCCAATCTCGCCTAAATTTGCTAATTGTTCTTATTAATATTCTTGTAATCTCCTAATTAGTGACCTTAGCTTGGCCATTAGCTTGGGGATGATAAGGTGTGGTTAATTTATGTTCAACCCCTAAGCACTACATAAACTTGCGAAAGGTTGCACCCATAAAATGTGTTTCATTATTAGAGATGAGTGCACATAGGATACCAAACCGATTTATAATTTGTTGTTGTACAAATCGTGCAGCCGTAGATGATGTCCAATCTATCACAACAGCTTCTTCAGTCCATTTGGTTAAATAGTCAATGGCAACAATGATGTAGGCTTTCTCGTTGGACATTGGTGTAATGGGCCCCATAAAATCTATTCTCCAAATGTCAAAGGGTTCCAAAGGTTGAATCCATTGTTGTGGACCCTCCATTCTAGTAGTAATTCCACCATCATGTTGATAGCACTCATAGGATTGGACAAATTGATGGGCATCCCGAAATAGCGTTGGCTAGTAGTATCCTGCAACCAGGATCTTAATGGCAGTTCATCTCCCTGCATAGTGGCCCCCGCAGGAACCCTCATGAGCATCCTAGAGAACTCTTAATTGATCCTCATTGGGCACACACCAGTGAACTAAATCATTAGGGTAGACTTTATAGAGTTGTCCCTTGATTTCCATGAAGTACTTGGATTTGTGAAGAAACAGTTGCTTCTTCCTAAAGTCCAACCCCTGTGGTGTTTGTTGGGAAAGGAGATAAGTAAGAATGCTACTATACCAATTTTTTCCCATGGGTTGGTTATTCACTACACTAGCAAAGAGGGTTTTGTCATGGAAATGATCAGATATGGCATATTCATCCTCTTTGTTGTCCTAGCACAACTGAGATAAATGATCGAAAACTACGTTCTCAGTGCCCTTTTGATCTACTATCATTAGATTGAACTCCTAAAGGATTACCAACCAATGTATTATACGAGGGCTAATCGTTGGCTTGTTCATAAGGAACCTAATGGAACTATGATCTGTATGAATGTACACTTTGTATCCTAACACATAGTGCCTAAATTTGTCTAGTGCAAACACAACAACCATTAAATCCTTCTTTGTAGTTGTTTAGTTGAGTTATGCATTGGCAATGCTCTTACTCGCACAGTGGATGTAATAAGGGCATTTTTGTTCATCTAACTATGTTAGTACGGATCCTAAGGCATAGTTAGATGCATCGATCATTATATGAAATAGCCTAGACCAGTCGGGGGCTTGTAGAATAGGGGTTTCCACAAGCCTTTATTTTAGAGTTTGGAATGCTCGTTCATATTCCCTGGTCCATTCAAAGGGTGCATCTTTGTTTGTTAGTTCTACCAATGATTTGGCAATCTTGAAGAAGTTTTCAATAAATCTCCTGTAGTAGCCAGTGTGTCCAAGGAATGACCAAATTTCTTTGACCATTTCTGGTTGTCGAGTGATCCCTTGGATGACCTTAACTTTTTCTGGATCTACCTCTATTCATGATTGTGAAACCTTATGCCCTAGTACTATGCCCTCTTGAACAATCAAATGGCTTTTTTGCCAATTGAGCTTTAGGTTGGTTTCAACACATCATTTCAACACTTGCTCTAACTAGTCTAGGGCTTGATCAAAGCTTGACCCATAAGTGGAGAAGTCGTCAATAAATACTTCTACTCCATTACCAATTTTCTATTGAAATATGCTTAGAACTAATAGTTGAAACATGGAAGCAGCATTGCACAAGCCAAATGGCATTTGTTTATATGCACTTGTTCCCCAAGGACTGGTGAACATTGTTTTGGCTTGGTCTTCTGGTGTAATCCATATTTGGTTGTACCCATTATAACCATCCAGAAAACTATAATAGTGATGCCTCGCTATAGTGTCTAAGACCTGGTTAACAAATGGTAATGGGAAGTGATCCTTGAATGTTGCCATATTTAATAGCCTAAAATCTATGCATACCCTCCATTTGCCTCCTTTTTTAGGTACGATTACTAGAGGACTAACCCATTCACTATCAACAATGGGATAAATGAACCTAGCCTTGAGAAGTTGCTCTATTTCTTCTTTCACTATTTGTTTCAACTTTGGGTTCAATCATCTCTATCATTGTTTTCGAGGCTTCATGGAGGAGTCTGTGTAAATCCGATGTTGGCATATCCTAGGATCTATTCTGGTTAATTCAGGGTATGATTAGGCAAAGGTTGTTGATCATTTATTTATCACCTTCAGCAAACTCTCTTTCTGTTTAGGAGCAAGCTTTGTGTTGATGATTACTGATTTTCCATTTTTAAGGGTCATGTATTCTAGACCGATGTGCAACAATTTTAAATCCAAGGGCTCTTGTTTAAATTCCTCAGGAATCTCCAACTTCCCCCAGTTAATGTTTTCAAAATTAAGGGTTGGAAGTTGGCAACGAACTTGCTCAAGTGAATCTATGCTTTAAACGTAAGCACTAGTTATCCCCTCAGTTAGTTCCATGCATGTTATCGAGCTACTCTCTTGATCAACCATCACCCACTAGGTGTTTTCTTATTATGTGATTGCTGCATATAAGCACTTTTGTATGTCAACGTCTTGTGCACATTGATTGAATGTAGGCAATGTTAAACTTCGCATCACCCATGATTTCTGCATGCAATGGCACCCTGTGTCACTATATGCGATGCATGGAACTTTCTTCTTCTCAATCTTTCTAAAAGTATTTTTCTTAGATATTTCTAGGAAAAGATTACGAATTCCTAGGCATGCATCTATTGTGCTCAGCCATGCCCTTCCCATTATTATCAATAAGTTCCCTTTGTCATTATTTATTTGGATCACCAGGAAATTAGTTGGGTATGACCAATCATCCACGATGGTAACAATGTCCTCAACCTATCCCAAAGGAACAGTGATGGACTGGTCAGCCAACTCTAAGCAAATCTTGCTCTTCTTCAGTGGAGGCAGGTTCTAGCTGTTATACAATTCTTATGAAATTAAGTTGACTCCAGAGCCTAAGTCAAGGAGAGCCTTATCAGGTTCATTCCCAATGACTTGGAGATAAATTAGGGGGATTCTAGGATTAGAGAATTTCTTGGGAAGGTCTCCTACCTTAATCCAGTTGATAATGCTATGTGTTAACATAACCATGTGCATTGGGCTCAATTTTTGGATTGAAGGGGGTCCTGAAACTTTATTTGGTATGGAGGTGTTGAGATGTTCAATCACTTGTGAGGGTGAGGACTTGGTTGGATTTTTGGTTCTGAAGAAAGGTCTTTTCAACATAAGATTTCCTAAACCAACTGAGAATTGAGGATTAGAAGCCCTCATGACATTGGGTTGTTGCGGTTGAGTGGGAAGTACCCTTGGCATTGTTGGAGCAGTTGGTGGTGGAGCTACCAGTGTAAGGGATGCGGATGGATTCAAAGGAAGGTATGCATGTGCAGTGTCTCTTCCAAGAGAGGAAGTCTAAAAATACTCCTGAACTAAGTATTGACATTGTGGTGTTGCATGATCCATAGAGTCACTTGGAAAAACCAACTGCTACACATAGTAGCCATAAGGATTTGGTTGCCGCTAAAGGTATTGTTATTTGGATGATGGCATCCCCCATGACTGTGGGTGTTGCCACTACTGATGTTTCCCGATAGGTTGTGGCAAAGTTCCACTTGGATAATATGTTAATGGTTGGTGGAACTGCCTTAGGTTACCTTGAGGATAAGGTAACCTTCAGGGTGCCTACTGTATGTTAAGTCTTGGGTTGAGTGCATACACCCCAGACTCCTGCAGATGTGAGATTATTGGACAACATCCCTTAGGATGGTCATATTTGTAGATCTCACATCCACCATCATTATCTGTGTCAGAATCCACAACCTTATCGGAGATAGTAATTTTTCCCTTACCCTTGTCATGTTCATGACCTGCATCTCTCTGCTTTTTCTTATCATTGGTACTCCTTCGTTCCTCCTTAGACTCCTCTACGATTTTTAGGACAATTTCAATTTTGCTGTCTAAGAAGCTCCATATTTCATCTACCTTAGCTGATACTTCTATTGTTAGTTTTTAAAGCGTCAAGGTTTTTCTATTCCCCAACTCTTCGAGTGCTGACTCATCCTCTTCATCACAAAATCTTACTCCCTACTTCCGAAGGAAAGGATCGTGGTTATATTCTTCCATGCTTTCTCTTTTCCGTAGCTCCCCTTCTTCTTTGGCTACTTGCTTTAATAAGCGATGAATTTCATGGGATCTAAGCTCAGATAATCTCCCTTAGGCATAAGTTCCAAGGGTTCTCCTAGTCTCATGTATTAGCCTGTCTATGAGGTGGCAGAGTTGATCCCGTTGTGCATAACCATGGCCCGAGCAATGATGTAGCAATGCATAGTATCAGCCCATGGCAGCATCCAAGGGTTCATGAGTACCCTGCTTCCATCTATGGATCTGCTTACGCAAGTTAAACACTCTGGAGTATGTTTGGTATTTATCGTTGAACAACTTTAACATCATACTCCATCTCCTAATGGTTTCCAACTCTAAGGACTGGTACCAACTCTCTACTTCCTTTATAAGTGTCGTAGGAAACAACTTTAGTTTCTACCACTCGTTCTCAACATTTTTCAAGGTGTAGGCATCGTGGAATGCCTGTAAATGATTTTGCAGATCAGTGTTGTATCCCCCTTTGAAGCGTGGGATATTATTCATATCTAATCTTTTGATCCGACTATCTTTTTTATGCCTTGTGGGTATTCTAATTACCTTGGTAATATCTAGCATACTTTGGGTTGCAAGTAGGGGCTCATCATGATCATCTCTCTCATGACGTCTATGATGTCTACGTTGTTCCCTACTTTCCCTTCGTTCATGCCTTGATTCTCGTGAATGCCCTCATCCTCTCTCTCGACTCTCTCGTCGAGGTCTCTCATCTCGCTTACCCTTATCCTCACCATTATGCTCTTGGTGGCTGCGCCTTGATGTGGAAGGAAAGGATGAATGATGTGATGAAGGGAAAGAAGAAGGGAACCATCTCCATGACAATGTTTCTTACCTTCTCTTCGGCTGCTACGGCACCGATCGTGATGATGATCTAAGTGTCCATCCTTGTTATGCATTGTTGTTTCCTCAGTGAACAGTTGGCATTCATAGGGATCAGAACCAGGGTTGTGTATCATAGAGCATAAGTTCTAATACCTCGCCTCCTTACCATCATTAGGAGGAGGAACATCATTTGATGGAGAACCCATCATAAGTGGTTCACCATCTCCAATTTGACTTAGGACGTGAGGGAACCCTTTGCCCTTCAACAATGTGTGGTGGATCTCCTGCCACAAGTCCCTTAAATGTTGTGCTTCTGTGGGATGGTAATCCCTTGTGTCGAAATCACCTACAATGTATTTAGCATATAGCTATGTCTTGCCTATCTGTGCCAGAGCACAGAGGAGCATGTTGGGGACTGAACAATTTGGAGGTAACACTATGTTACCTTGCAAGTCTCTCCATCATAGCTATTCATCCTGATGGAGGATAAAGGTAAAATCGAGTATATACTCATCATGATGAGTATACACTACTCGATGATGTTGAGGAACTGGCAATTCACGGTTATGTATGTTAGATTGTCGATGGTCTCTTGTATGATCCCTAGGTGGTGAATTACTCTTATGAAAAGAAGACATCTTGATTTAATTCAGTGTGCTATTAACAATTATATAATTTTTCCTTCAATTAACCCTAAGGGTTCATTTAAGCTCCCAACAATGTGGATAATTTCCTATGTTCTACTTAGTGCACAAACACTTAGTCCCCAGCAACGATGCCAATTATGAGTGGTGAGGTACCCCTACACTCAACCATACAAATATGAGTGTTACACGCACCATCCAACCAAACTCCATAGGTGAAGTACCTACACGCCTCATGGAACACTTAAGGTTAATCATTCATTATTTTCCCAGACTTACTTGTATTTGTCACAGTTGTATGGTTAAGTAAGTCTGAGGTATGTGATTTTTATAATTTTTATCTTTTATCTCCTATGCTAATGAGGTGAAGGATGAAGAGACTAATTAACTAACTTTAACTAACTAACTAAGCCTTAATTAACCTAGCATCAACATCTATTCCCACTTATCATTCACACCCTGAACCAATGCAACCTTGGTTACCAAACGCTATTCGTTACTAGGATCACCACGCGTAATGCATGTGCTCGAAGCGGTCGTACTGAATGTACTTAACTATGGGAGAAGGGTTGAGAGAGATTAATTAACTAATAAAGTAATTAAATGATAAAAAATAAAAAACAATAAATACAGTCCTATTTATCTTAGTCCATGCACTGCAAGGTTTATCCAACAGTTCATCTTTATTACCGTACACAAACTTGTGTTCAGGTAGAATATTTGCTCGAATAAAGATCCGTTCACTTTGGAGTTCCTAATATGGGCACATGGAAATTATTCTATCTCTAGAGAGGTAAAACTACTAGATTTTCGCTATGGTCTAGGCCTAGAATGTGAAACAAGGGAGAGCCGCCTCTTATTTATAGACTTTGCGGTGCACTGCAATATTGCGTATGCGATATCACGAGGGATGATGCGATATCACATACATGATATCACGGGGGATGCAATATCGCAGTGGACGTGATATCGCATCCCATCAGTAACCTTGTCCCATCTCTCTTTATGGGCCTAGCCTCTTTGGGAATCAAGAAATCTGACATTCTTCTATTGTGATCTCCAAATTCATTTAGTTTTCCCATGGTGTGTATGGTGATTTTTTCATTGGGAGAAATCATTACCATTGCAAATCTATTGAATACTATGGCTAAGATTGCCCAACAAGTGAGATTCTCTGGTTACAAAATCACCTTCACTATTATGGAACTAGCCTCCAAGACCAGTCTTCCCACTGTTCTGGTCACAAAAGTTATGGAGGTTCCCCATAGCTCTAGCAGCAAAATTGTGGCCACACTTCAAGGTTTGATTTATGGGTTTAGTCCTAATGATGCTCCTATGGTTAGAATTTTCCAGGATGATGTTGCCATGCTTTGGTACTCTTCAAGTAAGAATTTCAGAATTTACTATTGTGGGTTTTCCCACTTAGTAGTTAGTATGATTATTGAAAATTTGAATTTTTGATTTTTAGAATATGTTGTTATGGGTACTAGGACTATTTCAAAGTTTGAATTTTAGGATTTTAGAGAGGGCTTATATTGTCAGAAACTTAGAGTACATTTCTTTCAAGAAAAAGTAAAAGCTAGTATCTCACATATTTTTGTTCTCTATCGAGCCTTAAGCACATGAATAGATTTTTTATAATAATTGTTAGTAGTTTTGGTTGACTTAGATGCACATGATAGTTATTAATAACTATTTAGAGATGTGTTAGTCTAAAATAGTTTATATCAAATTTTATGGTTTATATCAATTGCTAAATAAATTGGATAAAAGAGTATGGCAATTAATATTCATTACTGCTAAGTTGCATTCCATCTAGGTGGTAACAATTATGATTTCTATTTATTATCAAAAGAATTAACCTTAATAGAATATTAACAATGGTTAGGCATAATAACTTATGTAAATTCATTACTTCTAGGTTGCATTTTATTTGAGCATTAGTAATTATGATTTCTATTAACTATTAAAGTAATTAACTTTAATACAACGTAAAAAATTATTGCCCATGTGCATGGCCTTAAGAAGCTTTATTTGAAAATCCATTATTGCTAAGTTGCATTTCATCTCGGTGGTAACAATTGTGATTCTATTAACTTTCAAATGAATTAACTTTAATACAATGTAAACAATTGTTACCCATAATGATCGCTCATGTGTAGGGCCTCAAGAAGCAATATCTAAAAAATTTTGCTTCGTATTTTTATCTTGATATAGGTAAAAAGATCTTATTCAAGCTATTGGTCTTATGTTTTTTAAAAAATAAATACAGGTACCACTTGCATGAGCAAAGGAGTAGTCTCCACTCACAGGAATCACATTTCCATGATATCTATTCTTCTTTCCTACCTAGGATTCAATGGCAAAACTACCAAAGCTATGAAAGAAACATTTCT
>MNCI01030517.1:414737-444314 GCA_015680685.1 Gnetum montanum | reverse complement strand
GGTTGAAATGTTGAGCCCAAACATGCAAGAAAAAGTAGTGGATCTTCATTCAAGATTAGAAATGCTCCCAAATCAAAAGGGAGAACTGTGGCTTCATGGTCCAATTGTCATGAAAGGTTTGTATCCATCATATCATCTACTTCTTTCACCTAAAATGTGTACAAATGAAAGTTTATAGAAAGCCTTCCAAGAACTTGTGACCTAAAAGCAAAAATTGTATAATTAGCCCATATTAATATTCATGTCTTGTATGGTTTTTTTTATAATGTATTAGTTATGGTTTTCTATTTTGACAAGTTACTTTAGCAACCCAGAAGCCATAACCATAACTTTGGATTCACAAAGCTCACTATGAATAGGAGACCTTTGCTACATTGATGAAGAGGGCAATGTCTTCATAGTAGACAGAATCAAAGAGTTGATCAAATATAAAGGTTGTAAGGTAAAGTTTCTTGTAAATTCTTAACATGAAACATTATCTCTATTCCATTCTTGGAAATTCTTACCAAGTATAGCACATTCACATTCGCCTAAAAACTAATTGGTATTTTCTCTACTACATACCTAGTTAATGCTATGTTTAACTGAAACCTAGCCTTTGTGTATTTTTCTAATCTATTCTTTTAATTATTCATATTCTTGGCTTAACTATATTTCTATTTTTGAAAGTTCTGCTTTATTATATTTGTCAAGCAAGTGCATTTTTCTAATCTATTCTTTTAATTCTTTATACTATTGGCTTACCTATTTTTCTATTTTTGAAAGTTCTATTTTATTATATTTGTCTAGTAAGTGCAAGTTTTAGGTCTTTTTTTCCTAAAATTAGGTTTTCCTTTTCTAAATAGTTGTCTTTTCTTCAAATGTGAAGGTTTGTATGTTTTTGTAAACCTTCTAAATTTCATTTTTGGTTGATACCTCTTTTTGTAAGATCTTTTCTTAGGATAGTGTTGAACTTAGAATTTTAGAACAAAAAATAGAAAAGGCACCAATTCTAGCAAATATAATCAACCAATAAGAACTTGAAAACCCAATATATGAGATCATTATAGATCCAAAAACCTTAAAAGATGAAGAAATGAGTGATGAAGAGTGACAAAATAGGAGAAATCTAATAAAACAAAGATTAGATGGTCAACTCTAGAATTAAAAGTTTTACAAATTAAAGACTAAGAACAAGAATTAGAAAGATTGGAGGACGAATATGAAAATAATCTTAGTGTAGGTTTACATAAATTAGATATTGCAATTGCACAACTAGATGAAAAGATAAGAAATCTCCAAATGCAAACTAATACTGACCATATCCCTTCAGGATCTGAACATTAAGTTCAAAACATTTGCAAAAAAAAAAAAAAGGCCTAAAGAACTAATTCGAAGCTACCATTTCTTTCAATTTTTTAATGAAAAATTTCAAAAACATTTTAATGATCAAATTCAATAAAGAACATGTAAATAGTAGTTTGCTAACAAAGAAATTTGAACATTAAGTACAAAACATTAGTAGAAAAAATAGAAGGTTTAGAGAGCTAAGATTCTAACCACTCACCATGTCATACTTTTGCAGGTTGATCAATTTGATGGGAGCTTAACTTCCTTCACTATGATCAAGTAAAATCATTCCTATATTCTAGGAAGAAGAATTAGCTCCAAAAATTGATGGCTATGGTGAGTGAGGAGTTCCCATCAAAATATGGAACATGAGATAACAATGTGTCTTGTGTGGATTTGCAAGATTTGACTAATAATAAATGCCAAGATATAGATTATTATCCATTTATGATTTATGTGCCATCATTGATTTTTGCAATGACTTTTCCCATTCACATGCAACATATGCAAAGATATCAACTTGCCATTGGTGACGTGTTTCTTTTCTATCCACTTGAGAAAACTTTTCAACTAAACATTTTCTTTCACTTTTCTCCAATTGTTATTAAATGATACCATTTACTATTAACACTGTTAAGAATTATTCATTTATGATTAATTTGCAATCGTTGATTTTTTTAATGGTTTTTTCATTCACGCGCCATATGCAAGGAGATCCACTTACCACTGTTGACGTGTTTTTTCTATATCTATTTGCAAATTGGATAATGTATTTCTTCTATGCAAATTGGTCGATGTGTTGATTCTATATTCACTTGCAAATTGGATAGAAGTTTTCAATCGAACAAGTCTATTTCTTTGAATAAATGATATCATTTACTGTTAAGATTGTTAGTAATGAAAAGTCGTGCTATCACTTTCACAAGGTCATCTCACTTAATCTTCATACAATATATACAAAAATGAATAAACGATTGGTCTATCTTACGTGAATCCTAAAGCAAAAGTAACAAGAGTGAAGGTAGCAAGTATAGTTTTTAAAGCAAAAATAACCAAAGTCAAGGTAGTAGGTATGGTTGGTGAAAAAATAATTAACAAAAGTTAAGGTAGCACTTATGGTTAGTTGAAAAATGATTAAGAAAAGTTCAAGGTAGCAAGACTAAAAAGTGATTAACAAAAGTCAAGGTAGTATGGTTGGTTGAAAATTGATTCAATTATTACTTTCACAATTTTAGGTCATTTCACTTGAATCTTTGTGCAAAAGCACAATCATGTTTGTCTCATTTTTCTCAAAAGAATAAAATAATATTTGCCAGTAATTTGCAAGAAGACTCAAGGCTAAAGGCTAAAGTTTGAACAAGAAAAAATTAAATCTATACTTTATATGACATCAAACAAAACTATTTCAACTTGGCAAAAAAATACTAATAGGTGTGGAAGGATACACTTAGCCCTGAAATACACCTCGTTTTCATTGGCAAATAATCCAAAGTCATAACAATAAGTATATGGACGGATGATTTGCAAGTCTATCAAAGAAAGTAGTCAGCAAAGTCATGGCGGAAATTTGAATGTCTATAAAACCTTTACGAAGATTAAAATTAAGCGCAATTTCCACGTACCTTGTTTTCATCTTAACATTTGTGCGGATCGAATTGCCTGAAGTCTTTTTAAAGTCTATTGCGAGATGAGTTGGTGGCAAGTCTATTCACAGATTAGAGCAGTAGTTGTTAGCCATCCATTCAAAGAGATTTCGACTTTTTACACTTCAAAAATCTATTCATGAAATCAAGCAGCGTGTCTTTGGGCTGCGTTTACACTGGTTTATTTGTCAATGTTTTATCATTGCAAGTGGTAGTTCAGTTAATGATCCAGAGTGAGGGCAGGGTATTTGCTTCTCAGGTCGTATGATAAAATTGCAAGAATTTAATTATAATCAATTAAAACTACAACTTTTGCCACTTGTATATCTTATATTTATGGTTCAGAATTGAAGGTTGTATCAATACATATATATTCATGCATCTCAATGCATTCATGCATACATGTTAATGCATGGATATCTCCATTTATTAACATTTGCATTGAAATTGTTTACGGAAGATTAAAACTTATTCTTATAAATTAAAACTTTCACATATTTGAAAATCTTTTAAAGATTTTTAAACTATCTTAATATATCATGATATATAGCGACCTTACTTTGATTTCTTTAACAATTTTATGTTTTTGCAAATATTTAGAAAGTTCTTCCAGAAATCCTAGTTCACTGGAGAATAGTGCGCTCCAAAAATTACTGATGCTTCATGGAACGTCCTAAATCTTTTTAAAGTTAAAGTCAAGGCATATAGTTTACAATTTGCAAGTCCATCCACAAATACAAAGCTGTGGCCGTGCTTCACCGGTCTATTAAGGTGCAATTACAGGTCAATGCTTAATTATGTGGCTGTAATTCAAAGTCAAGTCAAGGCAAGGAAAAAAAGTGTCACTTTTAACGTCTCTAAATATCTGACTTGTCACTTTTAACGTACACACAAAGCAATGGCCGTGTCCCATGGAGAATTAAAGACTACAATCAGGGTTGGAATTTCAGAATTTCTTGACCTGAAAGTAACCTTTTTTGCAGGTTTAAAGCATGTATATAGAGAGTAAATTGATGCATTTTTATGAAAAAAAAATAAATGTATAATAAGTTTTTGATATACCTGTCAAATTCCTGGCCTGCTGAAAACAAACAATATTTATAAAATAGATATTGGAAATTTTTTTTTCCGGTCCCGATACCCACTATAAAGGAGAGAATGGCAAATTGGTGATGATTGTAAGTGAGGTTCAATTTCTATTCCTTTATCAATCTCATTTCTGAGGATTTTGTGCTTAATCTAAGAAAGTAGTTAATTTTATTGTTAGAACTACAAAAGGTTCAGTTTGTTCTTTAAACTACTTTAAATATTAATTGTTTGCTTAAAAATAGTAATGGTAAGACAAATAACGAAGATTAACCACAGACATGGCTTTTTACCGTTCGATCATGAATAGAGAAAAATGTTGCAGGAAACAGGGATAATCTTCATTATTCGATGGCATCTTATCCATCCAAATTATGGAGTTTGAATTTCATGTATGTGAATTAGCTACTTTGTGGTTGTCTGGTACCAGGGTCTGCATTACAGTTTAATGCTTAATGATTCAAAGTCAAGTCAGGGGTGTAAGTCTATCCACAAATAAGTGTGGACCTGCTTGCTTGTTACTTCCTATGTTACAGACAAAGAAGTGGCCGTGTCCCGCAGGAAACTATGGACGGAACACAAACAGATATCGCCTTCGTAGATGATGTCATATTACTGCAGATAAAAAACCCGTTAATGTAGCTCAACTCCGAATTATCAAATCTATAAACGCCCCTGGCCGGATCTGGATTGGCTTGGATTGGTTGGATCTGGATATGCATTGGATTGGATCTGGATCTGGATTGGATTGGATCTGGATCTGGATTGGATTGGTTGGGTTGTGTTGAGTGTCGTCCTGCAATGGCCTCTGTGAGAGTTCTCTGTCTTCTCTGTCTCTGCCATTTACTCATCTTATCACTGTGGCTCTTCTCCTTCTACGTTGCCATTGATGCTCACACAGATGATGTAGTTGATGCAAAGGGAGCTGCAAATGATGTAAGAGCTTTGATTCAATTCAGGANCCTGCACCGGCTTGACATTTATAATAACTCTTTCTCTGGTACAATCCCACCATCCCTTTGCACACCAGGCAAGCTCAAATTATTAAATTTATGCATGAATGAATTTGAAGGTGCAATTCCTTTTCAGTTGGGAAACCTTTCTTCTTTGCAATTCCTTTATCTCTGTGCAAATTCCTTGAGCGGTGAGATTCCTGAGTCTCTTGTCAGACTCCAAGGCCTCAAGGAGTTCAATGCTAGGCAAAATCATTTGGGTGGACATGTCCCTTCCTGGTTGGGAGAACTCCACAGACTGGAATTGCTTGACCTTGGTGAGAACAACATTCACGGTGTCATTCCAGCTCAGCTGGGCAACCTATCTTCTTCCTTCATGACGTATCTATATCTTGGGTATAATCATTTAACAGGTTTTATTCCTTGCTCATTTGCGAGTCTCCACAGTCTCACTCAGTTGTCCCTCAACCAAAACAATCTTGTAGGAACCGTTCCACTCTGTTTAAGCAACGTCACAGCTCTTGCAGTTATAGAATTGGATGGTAACAATTTGCAAGGCCCACTTCCTACCTGGATAAGCAACTTTCACAAATTACAGAATTTGGAATTATTTGACAACAAATTCATTGGTAACATTCCAAATTCGTGGCGGAATCTCAGTGAACTCCAAATGCTTGAATTGTCCGAGAACAAATTGTCAGGAACGGCACCGTCGTGGCTGGGGACACTCTGCTCTCAACTCACATATTTGAATATAGGCGATAATTCCTTTACCAGTGGAGTGAGCATGAACACACACCCTATTCCAATCCTCCAAGCTATACCCAATTGCTCTCTTTTAACTGTTCTAGGAATATATGGCAACAATTTAACGGGAACATTACCGCTTAACTTTGGAAGCTCCTTGCCAAATCTTAACAAGTTGGGACTGCATGAAAACTTCATCTCTGGCAACATTCCTCAAAGCGTAGCAAATTTATCATCTCTTATGGGGGTTGATTTTGCCCATAATGTATTCAAGGGCAACATTCCTCAGATTGCAAATTTGAACTCACTGCAATACATGGACCTATCATACAACAAATTACAGGGCAGCATTCCGACTGAGCTATCCCTCCTAAATCAGTCACTTGGCTATCTTTATGTATCTGGAAATAAATTGTCGGGGTCCATCCCTGCTAATATTGGAAAGCTGGTAAATCTGCGAAAGCTGCGCCTTCATGGAAACCTGCTATCAGGTAAAATCCCTTCAGAGATGGGAAACTGCCTTCTTCTTGAAGACCTTCGCCTGTCTTCAAACAACCTCTCTGGGCCAATACCACCGGAGGTTGCAGGTCTCAAATCAATTATATTTCATTTTGATTTATCAGCAAATGTTTTAACTGGAGAAGTGCCTCCGGAGATAGCAGGACTGCAGATGGCACAGTTTATAAATCTTTCAGGCAATCATCTTTCAGGAAACATTGCATCCTACATGGATAGCTGGTTGGATGCCCGTGAGATCAATCTCACCTTCAATCATTTCAGTGGAAACCTTTCCAATTCAATAGGAAGCAAGATCACTCAATTGCAAAGCATAGATTTGTCTGCTAACAACTTTACTGGACCTGTGCCTGCTTCTTTGCTGAATAATTTAGCTCTCAAGTTTTTGAACTTCTCCTACAACAGCTTTGATGGAAAAGTTCCTTGTCTGCACAGTTCCTTTAAAAAGCTCAGATTAACAAGATTGTCATTTCTTGGTAACCCAAATTTATGTGGAAGATGCTTTGGCCTCAAAGCTTGCCCAGTGTCTCGTGTGCAACACAGCTCTCACTTTAACAAAAGCACTGTTCTGAAAATTGTGCTGACCATTATAGGTCTACTTTTGTTGCTAGTTGTTGCAGGGATTTTATTCATTTTTAGACGAGTCAAAACGTCCAAAGGGGAAACTCCAAGGATAAGTGAAAAATTCTTAAAAATATCTGAAGAAGAGCTTCAAAGGGCCACAGCCAATTTCAGCCCTTCAAACTTAGTAGGTGAAGGCAGCCATGGAAAGGTCTACAGAGGTGTTTTAACTTCCAAAATGGTGGTTGCTGTAAAATGTTTCTCTTCCACAAACCAGATTAGGGCTGAGAAAAGCTTCAGAAAGGAATGTCATGCTTTACGAAAAGTAAAACATCGCAACATTCTGAAGGTTATCACTGTGGTGTGGTCCAAGGAAACAAAAGCCCTGGTAATGCCCTTCATGAGCAATGGCAATCTCCATTCTCTTCTTCACAGTAGACAAGATGGTCGATTGATTCCATTAAAGTTGCCAATGAGAGTGAAAATATTAACTGAATTAGCCCAAGGACTTGGATATTTGCATCATGATTGTGAATTTCAGGTCATCCACTGTGACATCAAACCAGAGAATGTATTATTGGATGACAATATGACTGTCAAGCTCTCTGATTTTGGGATATCACGCCTGATTGGAGACTTTGACTGTCCAATTGCATCCTCATCTCTTGCAGTGAAAGGTTCTGTTGGATATGTTGCTCCAGGTATGCCAGAATGTGGTTTTAATTTTTGCCTTTTTAACAAATATATTTTGCTTTGTTAATGCTGCAAGAATGCTAAATTTTAAGCAATGGTTTTTCAGAGTATGGCATCGGAGAAAGAGTATCTCCGAAAGGTGATGTATACAGCTTTGGAGTAATTACCTTGGAAGTCATGACAAGATTGAAGCCCACACATGATATGTTTTCAGGGGATGTCACATTGCCATTGTGGATCTCCATGGCCTTGAAAGGAAAATCAGCACAGGAAAGAAGAGAAACAATAAAAGATATTGTAAAGATAGCAGATGAAGGTGGAGGAGGGATTAACATGGACAAAGATGATGAATTGTCAGCCATGGAAACCATTTTGATGTTTGGTCTAAGATGCACTTGCCACAATGCTTCCATAAGGCCTAGCATGAAGGAAGTTGAGTCTTTTCTACAATCAACTACTCTTATGAATCCCCAAGATCAAAAGACATTACCAAGAAACTTGGAAGAAGTTATTAATATGGTAGAATCACAACCTTCTCTTTATCCTAGAAGGGAAGAAGCTGAAAGTTCAACGTTCTCTTCTTAACAGTTATTTCCAGTAAGTGTTTTTCATGATTCTCTTCTTTATGTGTCCTTACATGTATCATTTAATTGCTGTTATTATTAGTTGCATACTTATTATTTGAAATGCTGACACACTTCAGTGTACTATATATTGTTTTTAATTTAATGGTTGTGGAGTCCATATTTAACTTTCTTAATTGTAATGTTTGTCTAGTAAATATAAAATAAAATAAATCCTTTTGTGGGGGGGGGAGGTGTGTTCTTTCGATGCAATAAAATATAGGTCTTAATTTAAGTAATTATTATATTCCTGATTACATACACATGGTCGGAATTGTTACTATTTGAATACATCTTATTCCACTTTGCTCTTAAATCCCAGGTCCACAAACATGTTCTTTGATGTTTCTCATTACATTTGGCCATCTCAAATATAAAATTTAAAAAAGTTATTAAAATGAAAATATTTTAAACTTTACACTCAAATGTTTGATTTTCAAATTCAACATTTAAAAATATTTTAACTGCAACCTTAATTATTTGTAATATTTCTATCAGTTTGTTAAATGTAAATTCAGGGTATTTGGTTCATTTCATAGCTTTTAAAGATTTTATCTTTCTATGCAGTGTCTCATGAAAGGCAAAAGTTATGGTCCATGTCAATGCACACCAACTTCAATGAAATATCTGCAAAGATGAACCTGCTAAATCTATCAACTAAGCAACCAGGTATAAATATCCATGGAACTCAAGGACTGACTGAAAGTAGACACAATGTGGCAACGTTGTAATGATGTGTTCTTGATTCTTCCAAATTACAACATACATAAGCTATTGACAATGGCTATCTCATCTAGTTCTCTGTATGTACTCATCATTCAATCAGCTTTCATTTCTGTCAATTTGCCAATAAGCAATTAGCTAGACATTGTGATGGGGAGTAAATAATTATCCATGACACACATGTTGTATGGCCTAAGTTAAGGTGCCGGTATAAAGCTGTTTGTGTGTCTATGTGACTGTTGAGATATAACAATTTATTATGTGTGCTATCTATCTTTGGTTGCTTGTGCCATTGTATCATGTGTTCTGCTATCTTTGGTTGCTTGTGGCATTCTATCATGTGTTTTGCTGTCGTTGATAATATGTTTTCTGGCTTATATGGACTCTAGTCCAAATATTGAAAGCAATGATGATTTTAAGAAAGGATCTCATACTTTCATCACACAGTCATCACTGTCAATGGCATAGGAGGGAGGTTCGTTGTGAATTGATGGCTTAAGCTAAATCTATTGTCTGTTTATTGCTTTTTCTTTTTGGTTTAGTTGTTTACCGTATGAAATTTAAGCTGGTTTTTAAAAGTATTGCGTCTTCATCTAAGTTAAAGAAATTCAATTTTTTTTTTGAATTTTCTGAAATGATTTAGCTTTCCTTAATTTTTGAATTTAAGGAACAATGCAATTTAATAAGTTTTGCTGACTATCTAAATGCTAAATTGCATTGATCATTACAGTCAAATGCAGTAGATTATGGTTCGGTAGTTTTGTTAAAAGCTAACAAAAACAACAATGAAAATTAGTTTACCTTACAAGATTTGTCTCCTTAGGTTTAATACTCACAGTGATACTTTTGTTTGGCAAGTCACATTTACTTTGTTGTTTAAGTAAATATTGTGTGTGTATGTATATAACTTTATAAATAATCATGTTAGTTATATATTTTACGCATATTTATAATCATTCTTTAAAGCTCTAAAATAGCTAATATTGTTATTTCAATTTCTGCTACAATGACCTTGATCTGCAATTAGAATTAAAATATTTGACCATCATCAACATTTCTGGATTAATCCAATAATTCCACAAAGGTGATCTTTTTGCTATTTTATGCATTAGTAGAAGCACCTGTTAAGCACTTCATCAAGTTCCAGTGCATTCAAAGTAATGGTATTATCATAATATAACTTGGGTATGTTTTTGGCCTACAATGCCATGATTCTCGTTGGAACTTGATTATCTTGACAGAGAATGTATAAGTTTAACATCTCCGGTAAACCTCTAATATTTTTGTGCACCAAAAGAGATACCGATGCATCATATTTTCATGCATTAGATAGATATATTGATGCACAAGAAATCATAATGAATGGGAAAAAGGAACAAACGAAAAAAGACAAATGGTACAAGGAAATGGTGTGATGGAAGACATGAGAAAACCAGAACAAATGAAGACATTGTAAAACAGCACAACATTGTTTGTGCAAAATCTGTAAAAGCAAGTACCTTAATCCACAAATCCCATACACCAGAGAACACACACATGTTCCTTGGGTTCTTCCTAAGCCTCTCTTTATCACTTATTGGGAAGTAAACAAACTATTTTAGACTACATAATTAGCTATTCCTAAATGCAAGCATGAAATGTTTGAGAATGCTACATGACTTTGCTACCATATGTGTCCAACTAAGTTAAGTTAAAAAATTGCAATTAATAAATTTTAGTTAAGTTGTTTTGATGCATTTAATGCAACCAACTACCTTTACCCATTAATGTGCCAAAATTACTTCATCATTTCCCCTATAATTAAGAATTACTTGAAAATCAGAACAAAAAAGGCTACCTCAATTAACTAACCTTACTTTGATACCATATCTAAATTTAAGATTTACAAAAAGTAATTCACTGAGAATTTATGAGTGCAATGATAAAATAGTGAGGTAGATAATTGATAAACCAATAGTTAATAAACAATACAAGTTGAATATAAGTGTAAGAACTTAAAATAATTTAATCAACAATACAATAATACATAGTGAATTTAGAAGGCATACAAAAAGGACTACATCAATTATGACATGTTGGAATTAAGATTTATGGGAACTAGTTTATTGAGGATTTATGAATATAATGATAAAATGGAGGGTTAGATAATTGATAAACCCTTTATTAATAAACAATGTAATTTGAATACATACTGAAGAGCCAAAAATGAGATAAACAATAATATAATAATGCATAATGAGTTCAAAAGGTAACACCAAATGAATAACCATTATATTGAACTATCATCTCTAAAATATACTCATGGTTATAATACTAAGAAAGTAAACTATATTAGAACAAACACCTAAAGAACACACACAGTGTTGCCAAAGAAATTGTTGTAATAAATTTAAGGAATGATAACATACATCTACTATTGCACAACTACTTGTTAGACAATGTATGGCAAGAGACTATATTGAGCCCTTTTATCCTTAGTTGAAAGAAGAGTTACAACCACTCACTAACCATAGTTACTGGTGATGCATAAATTTAGTTATAAGCAACCCTCTTATAAAACATGTTTAAAGATACTATTGCCTAGGGAATCTCCTATATGGGTATAAAAACCTAAGAAAAGTCTTAGCTAGTAGAGTGAAATATATGCACACTTATAAAAGTTTGTAATAATTATACCTGAGATAAAATATATAGAGAAAAAGGTAATCCCCAAAGTTATGAAACTAGGAATCATAATGATTTATTATGTTGATATTTGTAAATGTAAACTAGGCAAAAATACAGAAAGGTATTGTTCACTAAACACTAAAAATGAAAGCAAGTTATGAGAAATAATAGAAAACAAATTTTAATATATTTAAAATGTTCTAATATTGCACAAGCAATAACAAAAAAGTAATGTTGAATATTTATATCTTTTTTCTTTGACAAATTAGAGTTAAGTGTGTTTGACATGAAATGAAGCTTTATAATGTCTAAAGATGCATAGGATCTATTGGACAAATATTACATTTTCATGAAAAATAAAAATAGACTCTACAAATTGATCAAGCACTAGTGAGGGCATCAAAACAAAATCATACAGACATTTTTCTATAACATTATAATGCTATTTAAAATAGGTAGTCATAGCACATGAAAGAAACACATGTAACTCATCTTCAAGGGCTCTGAATATACACAATCTACAAATGTGCTTTTCTTGGGAAAGTTGAATCCATCTTTTATTTTCAATTCTAAGATGATGAGAACTTAAGTGAAGCTTGCTAATAGCATTATGATACTTCATGGGAATAGCAGCTTAGATATAGTAAGCTTCTACATCTAGTTTATTAGATCTAATTTGGTGTAAATAAAATTACTTTTTACCTTCCACATTAATTGACATCATTGTTAAAACCTTTTGCTTGACTAGTTGGTAAATACTCTTAGGATTTTGTTGCATGTTCCTCCAAGAGATTCCATTTTCTCAATTATTACATCCCTTAAAAATACTAACTACAATCTTGCAAATCCTCAAAAACTACTTTAGAGAATTTCTCTTACCTTGAGATATGTAAGCTATGAGTGTATGTGATCAATCATTGTCTGTAGACCACATCAATGCAATCCTGTCAACATGATCCCGTCAATGTGATCGCATCAACACATGGTTTGTTGTGTTGACGCGTACAGTTCAACACAGTGTCTTATGTTGCCAATATAAATGTGTGTAATAGCCACATTTATGGCATCCATTCATTAGTTTCTAGCTAAACTCTTACATTTTTATCTTTCCAGAGTTAGGATATTTTCTAAGTGCCTGCAGTAAAAGTTGAGAAGTGTATGGATCTTTATTTGATCATTGATGTACCTAAGCAGCTCAATGTAAACATTAATAAAGACCAGCTTCCATGATAAACCTTGCAACACTTGGACTTAGCTTAATGCTTAGTTCATGTATTTACTTTTTAAGCAATTTACTTTAATGCATTTTATTAATTAATTAATTTTGAATAATTCAAGCACATAAGGAAGACCATCTCGAGCATACACTTAATACTTGGTAATCCTAGTAGGGTTTTAACACTTGGTAACCTAGTAGCATTATAACGTGTTCAAGTTGTGTAAGGCAAATGAAAATAGATGCTTATGTTAGGACTAGTTAAGCATTAATTAGTTATTAGATTAATTAAGCATTTAATTACTTTATTTTTGACATTTAGATGAATTAAATGAAACAGAAAATGATAAATCATATGCCTCAATTATACTTAATTATACCATAGTACCTCACAAGTGAAATTGAGAAGACAATGGTCACATCCTTGATATTCACTACCTAGGAAAAGTATACATAGAAAGCTAAAGTCTACGAAATTCAATTGGATCACTTAGTGAACACTAGTGATTCATATGGTTGGGTGTAGGGACTACTCGCTACTCATCAATGGCTTCCTTGCCAAGGAATTTAGTTAGCTACATGCACTATCTAGGAGTTAGTGAAATTATTCAATGACATTGTAACAAATCTTAAAGTTGAAATCATTAAGAAAATAATAATAATAATAACTAAAGCACACTATTTTTCCCCCAATCTAATATGGTTTCTTATCTAAGATAGAATCTCCACCGTTGTTCGAGCACACTTCCAATCAAAGGCAAGAATGCCCAAAACCATACCAGTAATGCAGAGTGGTCTATACTCATCCATATGAGTATGTTCTAGACTTCACCTTCATCCTACACCAAGATGAATAAATGCTATGAAGGAACATGAAGGACAACATTGTGTTGCTACCTGATCACTCTATTCCTACAATGTTACTTCACACTCCCATGAAATTTGGCATTACAGGGTTTAATGCTGAATATGTTATATAGGATCATGACTATCAAGATTATCATCCTATAGAAGCACAATAGAGAAAAGATCAACAATATGAGGCTCACTACAAGGCATCAAAGGGGAAATGATTTACCAACCAATGATTCCTACTAGGCCAAAAAGAAGGAGAGGATCCCTTTTCTAGGGGTTCTTAATTCATTGACTCTCCTCCCCTTATCTTTGATGAGGGTGCTATTAACCAAAATTTACAATCCATTGTAAATAACCCTGGTTTGAGGAAGAATGAGTCCCATGACCATGGGGACTTCAAAGAAGAGAGTCAAGGTAGGAACATGGACAAGCATCATAATAAATAAAAACATGGTGATCATGGTCATGACCAAAGAAGAGGGTGTAGTAGGCAGTGTTCTCGTGTTAGTTCTTCTTCCTCTTTGCCTTCATCATTCTCATCTTCTTCCTCCTCTAGCTCCAACCGAAGCCACAAAGAATGAGACTATGATGGAGGTGATTGATGAGACAAAGATGATCGCAGGGCCCACTAAACCAGTAGAGACCAAGGGCATGGACAATCAAAGGAGGTCCACCACCACAAACGAAGGGATAACAGGAGGCATCAAAGGAATCATGGCTATCACAGGGCTTATGACTATGATGAGCCTTTACTTACAACTAGAAATATATTAAACATTGTAGATCTTATGAAAATTCCCACAAGTCATGTGAAAGAAAACTGAATCAAATGGTTAGACATGAAAAATATTCTTATGTTCGAAGGGGGATACAATTTGAATCCACAAAATCACCTTCAAGCCTTTCGTAATGCATGTGCCTTAGAAAACATTGAAAATGAATGGAAAAAATTAAAGTTGTTATCAAGGACACTCATCAAGGACATTGAAAGTTGGTACCAATCCTTAAAACCAAAATCAATCAAGCGATGGAGTACAATCCTTAAACTCTTCAATGACAAGTATCAGATGTACTTCCAAGTGTCCAATCTAAGGAAGCAAATCCAATGATGGAGATAAAGAACACATGAATCCTTGGATTCGGCCATGGGAAAATATTACTCTCTATTGCACAAGTGCCCATGCCATGGCTTTTCTCAAAGGGAGCAACTCCACCATATCATAGATGGACTTAAAACATAAATGAGAAAAACTCTTGGGGTTTATACCTAAGGGAGACTTTCAAAACTAAGAGTCCATCAAATCCAAAGGCTGATTGAGAAACTAGCCAAAGAAGAAGGCAAGTTGAGAAAAAGGGAAAGTGTGAAAGAGTAGAATTAACTTCCCTCAATAAAAGGGAGGTCTGATTTTGTGATAATGAGGAGGCACCACTTGATAAAGTGGTGCAACATAAAGCCTTGTCAATCCAAAAATCTATTTCTAAACTATTGGCTAATATAGAAAAAATGTGGGATTCTTTGGATGAAAAGTTCCAAATTGCCCTTAGAATTGTAAGAGAGTTCAAAGAGCAAGGTAGCTGTCATGACCAAAGAAAAATGAAGGAAGATGAATGTGCCCATCAAAAGGGTAAGGGCAAAGTTGCTACCATTGAAGAGGTTGTGGAATATGAAATAGATGATAATGGTGGGTGTGACATCTTCCAATATGAACATCTTAAGGGATGTTGCCCAATTATGTCACACTTTTAGGAATTTGGGATGTATGCATTGAATTCTAAATTGGTGAAATAGAAAGCACCCAAGAGATTGCTTTATCCTCAAGGCAACTACAAGTATTTCCACTAATAAGAAGCCTATTATTTGAGTAGAACTCCATCCTAACCTCATGAGTAATACCAATAGTGTGAGCGCCTATAGTTGTGAGGGATGCCACCACCAAGGTAGTAGTACCCTTATTGGTAGCCAGATTCCTATGGGTACTATGTTCAACAACCAATTTCTCCACATGACTCTTCGAATCACACCTCTTTCCAGCACCACTACTACCCTCTTAAGTACTACAAAGCTCAATCTCTAAAGGGGAATCCCCATTTCTATTTTACCCTCCTCATCCTTTTGCACCTGTACCTCTAACCTTAACTCAATTGTTACCAGCTTCATCCATGCAAGGTGAAATTCCTTCCCAATCATAGAAAAGAAATTCTACAAGAGCTATTAACTTATAGCCAACTCCCCAATCGAGTGGTTTAAAGAACAAACCTCGAAAAAGACCTTTCTTCCAAACCAATAGTTCTTCTAAACCCTCACAAACACCTATGGTGGATGACCTTACTTCTCCCTCATCCTCTGCAACCTCATTTGAGGTCCCTTCAAATCAAATGCCTCCCAAAGTGCATACTATAATGTTGACCCATGTGGTCATAGATTAGATAAAGATTTGCCACCTTCCTAAGAAAAGATATGATCCTAAAAGTCACCTCATTTACTTGTAAATTATTGGGAATAAGCCTTTTAAGGATCTTCTAGACTCAAGTTCTAATTTGAACTTGATCTCTCATGAAGTGTACAAAGCCTAGAACCTACCTCATCTTAAGAAAAGAAACATTCCTATTGAGTTGGCAAATTAGGCCATCATTGTTTCCTTGGGATTATTGGAGGACATTGTGACCATCGTCTTTAGATGGTTCTATCTTGCTAACTTCCTAGTGATCTGAGTTGACAAGTACAAGGGAGACTTCCCAATCATCATGGAAAGAGCTTGGTTAAGTACAATAGATGCATGGCTAGGAATCAAAGACCTCTCCTTGGAAATTTTCAAGAAAGATTATTTTGAAAATATTGAGAGGAAGCATGTTCCATGCATCAGATATAGTGACATAGGGTGGAACTACGTGTAGAAATTATGGACAATGAAATGTACCTCAATCATAGTACGTAGGTAGTGTACTGATGTGACAAAAATCCAAAGGTGCCTATACACAGTAGCCACAAAATAGTAGGGTACCCAATGACTAATAGCTAAACTTGAAAGCATCTCAACACTATGCATGGAACAAACTGAGAGCCTTACAAGTGCCTACATTGAAGGCATGGATGAGATGGAGCAAATCCATCACCAACTCTATAATGATCCTAATAATACCAATTGGGAAGAGTTGCAAATCCCTAAAAGCTTTAAACAAGAGCCCCTTAAGTTGAAAACTTTGTGTACTAGGATGGAATATGTTTTTCTAAAAAATGACAAGCTAGTTATTATCAATGTCAACCTTGCTCCTATGTAGAAAAAAAAGTTGTTGGATATTATCAACAAATGGCCAATAGCCTTTAATTGGTCATCTCATGAGCTAACTAGAATTGATCCAAGGATATGCTAGCATCACATCTACATAGATACCTCCATCAAGCCAAAGAGGTAGTTGCAATAGTAGTTGAATCCCAAATTAAAGTAGATCATGAAAGAGAAGATTAAACAACTCCTCAAGGTAGGGTACATATATCCCATTGCAAATAGTAAGTGGGTTAGTCCACTTGTGACAATGCCAATGAAAGGTTGCAAATGGAGGATCTGCATTGATTTCAGGCTATTGAACATGGCAACATACAAGGATCATTTTCTATTTCCATTTGTCGACTAGGTGTTGGACACCATTTCTAGGCATTACTAGTACAGCTTTTTGGATGGTTATAGTCACTATAACAAAATTCAAATAGCATTGGAGGATTAGGCCAAAACCACATTCATGAGTCTGTGGGGGACTTTTGGATGCAAAAAAATGTTGTTTGACTTATGCAATGCCCCTGCCACATTCCAACACCTCATCCTGAGCATCTTCCAATAGCTAATTGGTAGCAAGGTGAAAGTCTTCATGGCTGACTTCTCCACCTATGGGGCTACATTTGAGTAAGCTCTAGACTGTCTTGAGCAAGTGCTGAAAAGGTGCATGGAGACAAACCTTAGGCTCAATTGGTAAAAATGCCACTTGATGGTCTAGGAAGGCATTGTATTTAGGCATAAAATTTTAGAGAAAGGGATCGAGGTCAACCCTGAAAAAATAAGGGTCATCCAAGGAATTACTAGAATGCTAAAAACCATTGAAGATGTGAGGTCATTTCTTAGAAACACTAGTTATTACCAGTGATTCATTGAAAATTTCTCTAAGATCACTAAACTATTGGTGGAGATAACAAAGAAGGATGCTCTATTTGTCTAGACCAAGGAATGTGAATGTGCATTCTTACATCTCAAAAAGAAGCTCATGGAAACTCTAATTCTATAAGCACTTGACTGGTCTAGACCCTTTCACATCATTACAAATGCTTCTAATTATGCCTTGGGAGCCATTCTTACATAGTTGGATGCTAAAAAATGTCCTTACTACATTCACTATGTGAGCAAAAGCATTGTGGGTACATAGTTGAACTACATCACAATAGAGAAAGAGCTAATGATAGTGGTGTTTGCCTTGAAGAAATTTAGGCACTATGTGCTTGGGTATAAGGTGTTTGTACACATGGACCACAATGCAATCTAGTTCTTGATGAATAAGCCAAAGGTAAGTCCTCTTGTCATATGGTGGCTTATGATCTTGCAAGAACTCAATCTCACTAGGGTAGATTGAAAAGGAATCAAGAATGTGGTTGTTTACCACTTGTTTTAGTTGAGATGGGACAACAGAGAGGAGAATAACCCACTTTTAGATTAGTTTCCTAATGAAATCCTCTTTGTTGGGGCTATAACTAAACAAATTCCCACTAAACCCAACTAGTACGATGGCATTCTCACCTACCTTCTCACTCAAGAGATGCCACAGAAGTGGGATCATAAGAAGAAACAATAGTTTCTTCACCAAGCAAAATGCTTCATGGAAATCAACAAACACCTTTATAAGATGTGTATCGATGATCTAATTCAATGGTACATACCTAATTTTGATCAACTATGCATGCTCCAAGATGTTTACAAGGGCCCTTATGAGGGCCACTATGCTGGGAGATCCATAGCCATTAAGATCATCATGGTAGGGTATTATTGGCCAACACTTTTTAGGGATGCTCACCACTTTGTCCACTCTAGTGAATGCTGCCAACATGATGGTGGAATGACTACTTGTATGGAGGAATCTCAATAGTGGATCTAACCATTGAAGAGACATTGATTTCATGAGTTCCATCACTCCCATGTCAAATGAAAAGGCATACATCATAGTTGTTGTTGACTATTGTACAAAATTTTTGAACGCTACAACCATCACCAATTGCACATCTTCTACGGCTACTCAATTTGTACAATAATATGTTGTAAATAGGTTTGGAGTGCCACGTGCACTTATTTCTGATCACGGTACTTACCTTATAGGTACTACCTTTCAGAAGCTCATGAAATGCTTGGGGGTTGAACATAAATTAACAACACCCTACCATTCACAAGCCAATAGTCAAGTAGAGGTTATGAATAGGGAAACCACAAAGATACTAAGAAGCATTACTAAATATAGGAGTGATTAGAGCATGAAACTCAATGATGCCCTTTGGGCCTACCACTCTATTTAAAAACTTCTTATTGGCTACACTCCCTATGAGCTTGTGTATGAAAGGTTACCAACACTTCCAATCCAAACAAAGCTTCATACACTGTCAACAGCTTATGATCTTGACCTTGAACCCAATCTAGCACAAAAAGAAAGATTAATAAAACTCATCTTGCTAGATGAGAAACAATTAGTGGCTTTGTCATCTAATGAACTATACAAGACATTTAATAAACAATGACATGATCTTAGAATAAGAAAAGTGAAATTTCAACTAGGAGATGGGATACTATACTGAAATCCCAAACACGTGCCGCAAAGAACCAAGTTCCAAACATTGTGGGAGGGGCCTTATATTATCTATGAAACCTTTCCTTCTGGGGCCATGTTAATATATAAACCTAAGAGTCTAAATAAGAAACTGTTGGTCAACATGCAACAACTTAAACCTTTCCATGAACCCAAAAGAGCCAATAACCAAAACACCTCACAAGATGGACAAGCACCCCTAATTTTTCAAATCTCCTCCTTCCAACTCAGTCTAGGGGAGATGGCCATGCATGCTGAATCAACAAAGTGGCTCCTCAATTTTTCACTTTTTTGTTTTACACCATTTTTAGTACATTTTCCTCTTTCTTAAATATTTTACAATTTCTTCTATATTTTACTTTATTTGGTTTGGATTTCTTTTATGCTTTTCTTATGTTTTGTTTTATTTTCCCTTATTGCTACCAAGACTAATTGCACTTGTAACTATCAATTGATGGTTGTTTGTACCATAATGTTATTTGATTTCTAATGTCTAAATTCTATCTTTGAATTTTATTTTTGATAACTAAGACATGGTTTCTTTTTCATGATAATAGGTAGTGAGTCCACGTCATCCACCCACTCACAAAACTCTATGGTTTTCCCTTGTTTCAGAAATATGAGGTCCCTTCTTAAATGAAACTTATAACAAACTTATGACCTTGGTAGTTTCCAAACTTTGGAAGGATTGAATGGATAGACAAGGATGTGACTTCAAGGATATTTGACACTCATTGTACTTGCCTACCCTATTGGGTGTAGGAGTGTTTTCATAGATTTCTCACTATTCTACTGTCAACCAATAGCGGGAAGCTAAAGTCTTTGCATGGTATGGATCCCATCCAAAAACTCAAAATCCAAAAAGAAACATTAATGGGAATTGAAAGCACATCCCTTAGATGAAATAATGGGTTACAAGCACTAGTTATGGAAATAGAAAGACATGTTGCCCATGCTTTAAGGTCCCCTCTAACTAAGGACCATTTTACTTCCTACTTCTCTTTTAGGAACAGTGTTTGATTTGTTGGGATATTATTGTTCCTTGAGGGGGTAGGTTGGTCTTAGAGTGTCCATGCAAGGTCACTAAAAGTGGTTGGTTTTAATTTGAACTAAGGATGGGTTTTATCAAGCCATCTTAACCATGAAATCCACAAGGGACTTCATGTGACCATGATATAGGAATCCATTCCACTTTCTCTTCATCCACTTATTCTTTCCATAACTCATCTCACTACCATTTTTCATGGTCATTTCAATGTCTTAGTTTGATACGTTATGATTCTTACATAGTTTCTTTCAGGATTTGGTCTTAACTAGCCATAACCATTAATCACCCATGAGGCCCATGGACTCCTTGGTTTGAGGATATGCAAGGGTATTAAGGACATGAGCCTACTATGAGGAGGATCCACTTGCATACCCCTTGATTAGGCTAGGTAAGTTCCTCATTCTTAAGCATGTTCACATTCAAAACCTTCTACATTCCATGTTGGTTACATTCAGTTGTGCACTCCTTCAATGAATTCTCCTAATGAAATCTCCTTTTTATGGATTATATAGCCCTCTTCATGCATTTCATCATGTTCTAGGCTTCTTGGGATTCCTTTGGACTTTAATTTGATGCAAAAACTCTTCAATTTTTATTATTTTTCAATGAGAAAAATTTCGTCAATCAACTATGTCGATGGAATCCCATCGATGCAATCCCATTAACACAGCACAAAAATTCTATAAATTGCATCCAAAACTTAGTGAATTTTTTCCATTTGCTTTCGAATGCAAAGGATTTTTTTAATTTTTTAGAGCCTAAAACCTTCCACATAACTTTCACACCATTTGTCCTATTCACCTTGTTCTTCAGTCTTGTAGCTACTAGAAGTGAGCTCTACATCATGGGGGCCATAAACCTTAGGTTTTTGACAAAAAAAATTTTCGACTTTTTTCTAACTCCCACGAGGTTTAACTAATAAAATAGTATTAAAATAATCCATTTATAAAATTTAAACCTTTCCAAAAAAGCTCTAGTAAATGAAAATAAAATAATATTAAAATAATCAAATCTACCATGATCACAACTTAGCCAAGTGTAACTAATCTCAAGAAATAAGGTACTCAAGTGTTCCAAAGTTACACATTAAATGCTAATCCTTGATCATGTTGTAATTACACATGGAACCAAGACTAAAGTGCCCATAGGAAGGAGGACCATCCCAACAAAGGAACAAGTCGCCCAAATCTAGAAGGGGCCAACAAGAACAACCCTAAGAGCAAGCAGTAGAAGCCCATGCAATGGGACCTCTTCGAAAGGAGCTTGACATGAAATCTATCCATCAAATTTCCCAAGTTGAAATAGAGCAATTTCACTAGGATGAGGCACTAAGACCAAGATCAAGCCTTGAGGTCATGTTGATAGATGCCTACCTTAGGAAAATTTAGTCAAAGGAAATTCAATGTTCAATTCTCCAAGAACTAAACTTTGGAATCTTCTTGGACTTTACTCTAAAAGATGTTAGGTATCAACTATAGAGTTCTCCCATGTGGCCAATCATCACTTCCAGTGGGGAGTGGTACATGGGAGAGACAAATCTATTCTGAAATAATAGGTAGGTAGATGCCACTATGAAAATCAAGGACATTAGTGTGTCTTACTTGGTGGAGGCCATCTCTCAAGCCCTCAGGTTGCTTGACATTAGGACCAACTTGGTAGAGAACTCAATGCAAGTGGACCCAAAGGTCAAAAAGGAGTGGGTCCAACGATGCTATGGAGTGGACTGCAAGAAGTATGATGCACTCATGACAGTAGAACACACTTACTTCAAGATAGTGACATACCACCTCAATCCAACAATGAGGCCTAGCAAGATGCTAGCTTTCTCTACCCATGTGTGCATCTCTCTAAGCAAAAATTTCCCTATCAACCTCCCATAACTAATCTATTTTAAGATGGAGAATCAGTTCATAGAAAATAAGCATGGGGGAAAGGCACTCCTCCTTTTTGTGCCTCATCAGAAAACTATGCAAAAGGGTAGGAATAGCCTACTATTCCAATGATTCATTAAGACATGCTCGTACCACCTCTTGAGTGAAAATGATGGAAGACAAGGTTCCTACCATGACCAAGAAAGAGGAGCAACCACCACCACCCACTCATGAAACAACATCAAAGGCTCGTGTTACCATTAAGTGCATGCAAAAGCTTTAAGAGCAACTCTTGCAATAGTAGCAAGCTATTTTGAGTGGTGACCCATCTATCTACTGAGTAGCCTTAAGCCATTTGAACAAAGTAACTCATACATTAAGTTGGTTGGAGTACATGGTGCCAACTTTCTTTGTCCAATAAATGCAAGTGCCTACACACTCAAATCCTAATGCACAAGAGGTAATGGTGTCTACTCCAAGATAGCAAAAATTTCTAAAAATCTTTGAAAATTCCACTTCCTTCTCAGTGCACTTCAAGAAGGGTGATGGAGTAACTATCTTGATGATGCAGCACCAAGGGTAAGAAAAAATGGTTAAGGTAATGACAAATAGAGTAGGTGAGACCTTGAATGTTCCTATAACATCTATTCCTAATATTGCTACACTTAGAGATGTGCATACATCCACAGGAGCAACAAGTGGAAGGCTTACTGTAGCCTAGCATGAGAAGTTACTAGAATGACTGGTGGGAACCTGGAAACTAATTCTAGAGGTCTTTGACCTTCCAAATGACATCATTGCTATCCAGTCAACATTGTTGGAGGTAAATGACAAGTGCATATTTGCAAAGGCTCAACTTGAAACAACTATAGATGAATATTAGCACTTGGCTATGGAGGTTGCAAAACATAGAGCTTGCCTCACTAATCCCCTAGTACTTAGCTAAGTAGTAAATAGGGATGAATTTTTTCAACAACTTCAATCCAAACTCAAAGAGGCCAAGTATGTAAAGGGTTTAGCAATCTTCAACTAGTCATTAACGAATGCTAGTGTCTACAACATTTAAAAAGACTTGTTGGAGGTTTTCTAGGAGAATGTAAATCTAACCAAGGACAATCATTATCTACATACTATTGAGCTCTAGAAAGAGAAAATGGTTGAATATATGAGACAATAGCAAGATCAACTTACCAAGGTGACAATATATTTGAGGAGGTTAATAGTAGAGAATCATAATCTCTTAGTGGAGGAGGTCTATTTCCTTTACCAAAGATCTACAATTGAAATTACCACTTATAAGAACAAGGCCCTTAAATTTGAAAGGGTTAAAAACCACTACATGGACTATGTTGGCTTGTAGAAAGAAATCAATGAAAAATACATCCAACTAGTAAGATGAAGGTGAATGAGGTCCTCTAGCAACTCCAACAAGAAGATGATGTATGGCAGCCCATCCTTGATAGACTAAATAAGTACAAAAAAGCTTAAATCTACCTCAAAGACTTGCAGATCGAGGAGATGATCGAATACATGGAGCTTGCCAACCTCTAATATGCAAACTTGGCAATGTTGACTACTAGAAGGTTAAGGTTAGATTTGGAAAAGCAAGTGTTGTACAAGGTCAAGTTCGAGCACCATAAGGAGATAAAGTAAAAGCTTGAAATGGCAAATGCTGAACTCAATGTTCTCAAGCAGTGCTTCACTGATTAAAGATCCATAACTAAGAACCTAGCTTGAAGGATAAAATCAAGAACTACATAACATTTTTAAAGCATTTGATGTTGAATAAAAATAATTTGCAAGTTGGTTCATCAATGTGAAGGAGCTATTTCCTACAATGCCATGTGCATAGAATGTTCCCATACCAATCCACATTGGTGATCTTTCCAAGCCCAAAGGTCTAAATCCTTACACTTGTTTCTAAAAGCATACAGAGTCTTGAAAGCTCTTGCTATTTTTTCTTTAATGCACTTCCCCCACAAGTAATTGTTCATATAAATGAGATTCAAATATTTAAAATAAACTACTAAATATAATAACACAATCAAGAATGATTGAAAATATATTATAAAAAAGTAAAGTAGCTAAGGATATTGTAGGTGGTGATTGAGAATAGATTGATTTTGAAATTAAATAGATAAAGTAAAGGTAAAACTAAGATGAACATAATAGAAATTTATGCATAAAATAAAAATATTTATGTTCATAAGTGAAATTCAATAGTTTTACTAAGCAACATTTGCATTGAAAGTTGATATATTCTAAACATAACATAAACTATGATGAGGACTAAAGCTCATAACCTCACACTAAAGACCCTAAAGAAAGGAAAAGATTGAAGCAAAAAAAAATTAACAAATGGTGCTTACCTCAGTATAGAGCTTCGAATTTCATCTAAAAGGTGAATAAATGCTTGCACTAGCTTGGCTACCTATACCTCCAATAGGTATACCTCTTCTAACAAGTCTTTCTATTGGGTCACCTTGTCTTCTAGGCTAACAAATGCAAATTGAGAACTCCAGGTATCAGATTTTTCTTCCATGACAAGTAGTGGGTTTGATTAGTATGCTATTTTCTTGTAAATTAAGGTGTCTAGGATTTCACTAAAGAAATAAAATTTTTAATGAATAATAATGGTTGCAATGATGATAAGGATTATGTATGTAGCCCAACTATAAATAGCCATGGAACTCGAGAACTAATTGAAAGTAGACACACTGAGGCAATGCTATAAAAATGTATGCTTGACTTCTCTTAATCACAACACACACAATGTATACATCTATTGGATTTTAATGATGACATTGGTTGTCTCATCAAGTTCTTTGTCTGTATTGCTTAGTTAATTAGGTTTCATTTCCCTCAATTTTCCAGTAAGCAGATATCTTTATTCAAGAATCTTAACTAAAACTATCTTCATTTCATTTCAATACTTACCAAATAATGAGATATTAGCTTAGTAGTAAGATTTCTAGCTTAGAAACTCTAGGTCATAGCATTGACTTATAAACTAAATAAAATTTTAAAAAGAAATTTTGAAACTGGTTGAATAGATCCAAAGGGCCTTAAGGTGACATAAGTAAAAAAATTTAGTTTGAGTTCCACTTTGATCGTTACTTATGAAAGTAGAACATGTCCAGTCACTTGTGTAACCTCTATAGAGAGCACATTGCTATCATTTTACCAATTTGAGAATCATTGTTATATTCAATAACAAATGTTGGAAACAGATGTTTTTTTAAATTTTTTTTTAAATGTTTTAACAATCGAGCTTCCATTGCTACTCTAAACATTAATAATTATTAAACTTTACTTTTAACAAAATTCATGTTAGATCCTCTAGTACCTAATAGTTTATATCCAAGTAAAATTCTCTTGGAGAACTTAACTAATGTGTTAGCTATGAATCTTGGAAGATTTTTGTATTTCTACCTAACAAATTCTTGTAATAACAATTTGCTTAACTGTTCACTAGGATAATTTAATAAATGACAAATTTATCATTTTGGATTAATTTTTGGGATACTCTTTTTAAAAATTCTATATCTATTAATGATCTTGGTAAAATTTTAAAAATATCTAGGGAAGCAACTTTATAGATCTATTTATGATTATTTAACAATTTTACAATTAATTTTGACAAATTCATCTATATTTATGAAACTAAAACTGAAATTTTATTATGTTCGTAAAACCTCTCAATCTATTGGATAGTAGAATTATACATGCTATAAGTTTTGAAAACATCATTAAGAAAATTACTAATTGTTCTTGGTAATATTTGGAACAAATCAATCAAATTTGTAAGTGTAATATCTCATCTATGTCTAATGTTCTCTAATTCAAGAGGTTGTAGAAAAATGTGATATTTATCTTGTATTTGTAATGCATAATTTGCATATTCATTCTTCACAAGGAATTTTTAGCCATCTACCTATTGCATTTTTTAGCCATCTATCTGTTTCAATTCTCAACTCTTAAATAATGAGGTCTTATTTGTGCTCTACTAATGGTGCATCATAACTAATAAGGAATAGCAACTTTGTGCTCTACTAAGTGTGTATCATAACGAAAAAGAAATAAAAAAAAAGTAAAGAATTATTATAAAGGCATAGCTCACTTGATTAGAGTATGTAGCTCTAATCTTTGAAAGGGTAGCTTTGACCCTAATGTGGATACTAAAACAAGTGCTACTTGCGAACATGGTAAAAATACATGTTAGGTGTCTATGTGTTAAATTACCTATGTGTAGCCAACTTGATATGGAAAATCATTGTCAAATCCTTTACTACTTTTACGAGTTGTCCAATGTTGTTGAAATAAAGGTACTAAAATAACAATATATATTTATAACTATTACTAATTATTCCTTTGATACTTTAACCTATACTTTTTGGAATATGCCTAATAATCACTAAATTTGAAGGAATAATAGTGATGTGTTAGCCTAGTGGTAAGACTCTTGATTTGGAAGCTTTAGGTCATGGATTTAATTCCAGTGGGCAGTGTTAAGTTATATAAAATTCTAATTGGATTATATATCTTGGGTTACACCTATGTTTCATATATTTCATGTTCCAACACCCCTCCCTATAACTCTGGGTTCATTCCCCAGCTAAAGCCCCTTAAGTGAGCTATGGAATCTACTAAGAGGACCCAAGATAAAAGTTGGCTAGTACCACCTTGCATCCTACCAAGTGACTATTATGTACCTTCAAAAATTTGAAGATATTTAAGAAGATCCTTTTCTTCTAGTCAAAAAATATAATAATGAAACTATTTTAAGATAGGTATTCTTATGCTACGAACATTCTAAACTATAGGTATTCTTATGCTAGAATTCTAAACTATGTATATACATTACTTATTAGCCATATTTGAAAGCTCTAAGGTACTTGTTCAATCTCATTATGTTTAAATATTTTACCTTCTATTATAAATATTATATAAAATGATAACAAACTATAAAACTAGAGTGAAAAATAAAAAGGAAAGGAATGAAATGCTCAAATTGTAAATCCCACCTTGTTTTGTTTCTATGCTACATAGTTGTAATCATACATGATGAATTAATACAAAACTAAAATAATAATTGATAATCAAACTCATGACAACTAACTATTTGATGATTCATCAATTAGACAAGCTATGTTGATGAACATGCATTGATGCAACCCCATGAATGTATCGTAGTCGACCCATGGTTAGATGTGTTAATGCAGATGTGTCGATGCTCATATAGGTAGTGCCTATATAAATACATTCACCTCTTGCATATATGACACTTAGAAATCATAGTGTAGCCATGTTCTTGTAGTTTCTCCTTCCCAAAGTTAGAATATTTTTCCTCTAAGTGCACACAGTGTGAATTTAAGAGATTGTATGATGCTTTATTCAAGTGCCTATGTACTTGAATACATTGGCATAAACAACAATAAAGTTGAAATTTCCTACATTTATTGTAGCACTTAGATTAGTTAACTCTTTACATTTACCATTTTAATTTTAATGCAATTTACATTTATGGCCTTAAATAATTAATGTAATTAATTATAAATATGTGAGTACAACTACTTTATGCATGACGTATGACACTTGGTAATCCCAATAGTGGATATTTGGTATGCCCACTAATAGCCACTTGGTAACCTAGTAATGTTAATACAACTTTGAGATGTGTACAACAAGTGGGAACAATTACTCTACATTAGGATAGTTAGTTACTAGATTAGCTTATTAGTTAGATTATTAATTCATAAACCTTTATTTACTCATCTAGACATTAGGATTAAAAAATATATTAAAAATACTTATAAAAATATACATCATGTGCCTTAATTCATACTTAACCATATGTATTGATAACTCACACTTTCACAATAATGATCGTACAACTCCACGATTCACTCTTTCAAACTATAGGCAAACTTAGGAGACTAGGTCTATAGAATTCGATTGGATAATCAATGAACACTTGTGATTCATGTGGTTAGACATAGGGGATACCCACAACTCATCAATGGCTCTAGTACTGAGGATTTAGTTTAGCTAAATGCACTGATTAGTAATAGATTGTGAATTTATATAACAACATTATAAACATAAAACAACAACCCACTCTTATCCAAAAAGAGAAATAATTAAAGAATTAAAATATCAAAGGCATATTGATTATATACATAACTAACGTGGCTTCTTCTTTTAGGAATGAATCTCTACCACACATAGGTGAATACAATCAACAATAGGAGATATCTCAATTTTGTCAGATATAAGAGTATGATGAATAGGATTTAGTTGACTACATCAACACAGTAGCATCAACACAACATAGAGTATGATGTGGAATCTGTTGCATTGATGCATTAGTGTTAACATAGAGGTAATACATGCTTGTATAAATGTGAACAACGATTGCATTTATGACACCTTTTAGTTAATAGCTTAGCCAAACTCTTGTAGTTTGTTTCTATAGAAGTTAGAATTTCTTAGTAAGTGCCCAAAACATGATGTGAAGTAGGTATTTAGAATCTTTATTTGAGTACCTTATATCTATAAATATTGCATGATAGCAATAAAGATCAAGATTATTTTATTTCATTACAACACTTTGACATAACCTAAAATTTATCTTAATGCAATTTAATTTCTAAAGCATATCAGCTTAATATTTACATTTCGTTACATAATAATAAATTAGAGGAATGAGCACAACTAGTTTTGAGTGTACACATGTATTTACTTGGTAATCCTAACAGTGTTGTCACTTAGTTTTGCCTAGCAACATAACACTTGGAAATCCCAACAATGAATATGTGTGTTTAGGAGATGTACAACATACTACAAATTGAATATTCATTACCCTTAGGCTAGACTAGAATTTATTTTTGCATTTGACTTAGATATATTAGATTGTAATATTCTAATATTCTAACATTATTTTATTATTATATCTCAAAAAACATCAAAACCATATGCCTTAATTGTACTTAACCATATATACTAAAGGGTCACACAAGTACAATTGGGAAGATAGTAACCTGTGATTGAACACATAGCTATCTAGTTGCCACACTAGTCTAGTATACATATTATGATCAAGCCACTTACATATTCTTGTAATTTATATGGTTGGGAATTAGAACTACTCATTGCTCATCAATTAGTATTGTTTTCATATGTTAATGATTGGGTGGGGGTCAAATCCTTAC
>MNCI01030517.1:372198-413340 GCA_015680685.1 Gnetum montanum | reverse complement strand
ATTTATGTCTTTGGAAGTTATACATATTTTTAAATATGATGAACATGTTTAAAATATCATAAACAAGTGAAGATTATTACAAATATTTGTAGGTGCTTATATAATATTTTAACCAACACTATTTTTTTGAAGTCTTGATAAATTAGAAAAGGTAAATTTATAAATGGAGGTTCATACTTAGTGTATATAGTATTATAGATTATTTAAAATTTTTAAATTTTATCCACCGGTTCACCAACATCGGTTAGAATTATCTGTGGACAGTTATCCTGATGTGTGCTCCCGTGTGCTCCCGTGTCCCTGTTGCCTTATCCATCAGACTGATATGCGATGCCGAATCCATCGGCATCGGTCATGGTAGCTATTTGAAGGTAAGTTGCAGGTCATACCGCCTAAAATTTGAAATGAATCTTTCGGAAGGAAGAAGCCCTGTTTTAGCGATGAAATAACTGCACAAAAAAATTTTTGAAGTTGCAGGGATGAACCAGAAACGGGCCTGCTCGTTGTTTGCCCTTCGCTCTCTGCCTTTCGTCCTCTGTTTTATTATTATTTTTTCCTACAGTGTATTTGTAGATGCATGGGATAGAACCCCCAAAAACGTAGATTTCGATTTGGGTTTGGGTTTCTGCTTCTTTGCACTGCTCGCTTGATTGATTGAATGCAGGGTTTTGGCATCGATACAAGCGCTGGTGCTGCTGCCGCCTTCTCCGCCATCGTCGTCTATCCTCCCACAAACTTGCGCACAGATTTGCCCAAGCTAGGGTTCCTATTTCGATTTTAGCCATCCGCCCAGGCCAAACACGATGAACTCAATGCAGCTACGCTATTCGGAACAATGGCGCTGCCGCTTGCACCCGCTGCCTGCGTGTTCTATTGGAGTCATTTGCTGAATTAACCTTGCCGAAACAGACCCACGAATTCCCAAGAATGCCCTGCGGTCTTCTGCAAATTTCAGAGCAAATTAGGGCCATGATTTTTTGCAAATTAGGGCCACGATTTTCAGCAAATTAGGGCCACAATTCATTTGCAAAATAATTCATGTTGTTGGTATGCCACGCCTAGGAATTCCATTGTTCAGTTTGCTGTACCGCGTGAGTGAACCTCCAAACNGGTTCTTTTACCTCTTCACTTATTTTTCATCCTTCATTTTCCAAAGGAGCATGATAAATTTTCCTTATCATTAAAACATATTTTATCTTCCTTTAACTATTCTTCTTGAATATCAAAGTATAAAATATCATTTAAACACAAATACCATGTATATTTCTCTTGAATATCCCTTGTGACTTATTCATATTTTATCATCTTGCTGCTCCATGAAATGGCTAAATGTATTAACACTTACCATGACTCAAATTCACAGTCTTTTATCTACAAATCCTTGTTAAATAAGAATCTACTCACTTCAGCCACCCCTTATTGATAAACATGATGGGGTTTCAATGACTATATCTACATCTTGAAGATATAGCTAAGATGAAACATTAATAGAACATAACTTATCACACTTATTAAAATCGAGCCTATAGCTCAATTTAAGATTCTTATTACTAGGCTAACACCTCATTGTTTGAATTCTAAATTACTTCCAAATTTATCAAATGATGCTAACATTTCTACTTCTTCTATCAATGCAAAAATTTCTATTGATTTTGTGAATGCAAATTTACAAACTAGTAAGTAGAAATTTTTTATGCCTTCTTCTAATAATGTTGATGCAACTAAAATACCTAATTTCTTTCTCCCTAATCATGTATGAGTTACCGATTGTTGATCTTATATCATGATATGTGTTCATTTAAAATTTGGATTACTTGTCTTCTAATTGAAGTTTTGTTTCATAGTTAAATGATGTGTGCAAAAGCATAATATTCAAATCATTCATAGTAAGTATTATTCTCATTTTTCCTTGTTTATTAAGTTATACAATGCTTTGATGGTGTAACATGCCCTAAATATAGGGTCATTTATACATAAGAATGTAGTGCTAATCATTTATAAGTGGATTCCATATTTTGATATAAAATCAAAAGAGTATTCTAAAGTTCCATGTTTTGTCAAGGTATTTAATGTTTCATTAATTTTCAAGAAATTTAGGCTAGAAATAGTTAGTCTTCTTGTTCCTATTTAGCATATGGAATCTATTTTCATACCATTTGGTTCTTGTAGACATTTTTTTGTTCATATTAAGTTTAAATGTAAAAGGAAATATGTATTACAAATAGACAACAAGATTTATATTCAGCCAATTACATATTACAATCGTCCTAAATTTGAATTGTTAGAATTGGAACCAACCTTCCTACTAATAATTAAATTCTCTCTTAATTTTATAATGCATGAATTGTAGGGTTGTGCACCTGAGTAGTTGTAAAATTGGAAAAAAAATTTCCCATAATATTTTTTGTGTTTTCTATTCAGTATTAATTATATGATATGGTTTGAATTCTTTCTTATTATTAACATTATTATAGTCTGACATTAGCCCCACCACCTCTAATTATGATTAGCCAATTAATTCATTTTGGCTCAGAGATTGGAGTTTATTAAATGGGGTTCAATCTCTTTGGACCAATGTCATGGCTATGGTAACTTTTATTTGTCCCAACAAGTAGTGCCCAATGTCATGATTGTGGTAACTTTTATTAGTCCTACCATTGTTGGGCAACGTTGCTCAAGGAGTGGTTGGATGGTTACAATCATCTAAATATATATTGCACAAACTAAGTTGTAAATCTTAATAACAAGGATCAGTGGTTAAAACATAGTTAAGTAAAATTTAGGCTAAAATATCTTGAAGATCATCTTGAAATTCCTTTAATGGAGGATTTCAAAATAAAGCATGGGTTTTGAAATATTTTTCACCATCTTCCTTCCTAGATGAATCATAAATCCTAAATTTTTTTTCCAATGCAATCATAAAGATTTTAAACTTTTCTTGAAAGATATCCTAAAAGTCATTTTGAAATTATTTTAATGGAATATTTAAAAATAAAACCATATTGAATTTTTTTTATGGATATTTCAAAATTTTTCTATTGAACAAGTTTTTAATTTTCCCCAAAAATATATCACCTAAATCTCAAATTTGTTAAATCTAAACAACTTCATTATTGCATATCTTGAAATTTTATGTAAATTTTTAATTTTTTTTGAAAATGAACCATTTAGATCTTGATGAAGCATATTTTTGTTAGCTCCAATATTAGATATTTGATATCGAAGCCTCGATATCGCATACCTAATATCAAGGCCCAAGAAGCAATGTTAGATACCCAATATGGTGGGATGTGTGCCAACCTAGAAATATAGAGCTTGGACATACAGTTTGGGCAATAGTTTTGTCATAGCATAGCCGAGATCTTGTAGTTTCTTCTCTCTAGAGTTAGAATATTTTCCAAGGTACTCACAATAGGAGTCATTGAGTGTATGGATCTTTATTGAAGCTCTATTGTACCTAAGCATGGCACTGTGTATAACAATAAAGATGAGCTTTCTAATCAAACCTTGTAGCACCTTGGCTAGCTTCAATATTTTATTCATGCATTTAATGTTCTATGCAAATTCATTTATTGTTTCCACTAATTAAGCTAAAGTAAGCTAGCTATATTAAATAGCTATTAATTAAGCACATAAATACGACTACTTCAAGCATTTGTATGATGCTTGGTAATCCTAGAAATGCTTAACGTTTAGTAACCCAACAATGTTATATGTGTTTAGAATGTGCATGGAAAGTGGGACCATATACTTATGTTACAATAGTTAGTTATCGATTAGCCATTAGGTTAGTTAAATTCAATTTCAAGTTATTTTTAATCATGGATGAATAAAATATAAAATAATAAAAATCATGTGTCTCAACTATACTTAACCATACAATTAAGCTCCACAAGTGAAGTTGAGAAGACAATCATCTCGATTAGATTTCACATTGTAGAACTAGTGTACTTAGGAACTTAAGGTCTATAGAATTCGACCAGATTGTGCATGAATGCTTGTGATTTGTATGGTTGGGTGTAGGGGTACCTTGATACTCATCATTGACACTGTTGTCAAGGACCTTTTATTGTTATGTGTGCTATCTAGGATTTAGTGAAAATTATTTACCATCATTGGAGAAAACCCTAAAATTGTATCATATATCAAAATAGCTACAACAACTATAAGAAGCACATTGCATTTTTTGTTCTCTAATACAAGATGTCTTCTTCTCATAGGAGTGATTACCTGACCAAGTTTGATGGAGTAAACTAGTAGATGCCTCAACAATACAAAGTGTTATATGCTCATCTTGATGAGTATATGCCCAATTTCATCATCATCTTACACCAGGATGAACTACTATGGTGGCAAGATATGAAGGGCAACATTGTGTTACCACCCAATCAATCCATTCCTATGATGCTCCAACAAACACTTATGTGGTTGGGCATCCAAGCGCATCATGTTGAATATGTTGTGTAGGAGAGTGACACTAAGGAGTATCATCCCATTGATGCACAATGTCTACGGGATCGATAACTAGAGTAGTGCTACAAATCTATGGAGGGAAAGTGGCCTAATGATTCTTCATTCATTCTATACAAATGAAATGATGGAGAACCCTTCTCTAGGAGTTTTTCATATAGAGAGACTCCTCTTTTTGACTTTGGTAAAGGAGGTCAAGCCCAAAACTTGAAGTCCATGATACATCATCTTGGTTTTAGCATGAATGAATCCCATGACAAAGGGGAATACAAAGAGGAAAACCATGGTAGAGATGTGGACAAGAAACATGATAATGATCATGGTAGTGACCACCAAAGAGGGGGTGGCAAGAACCGTAATGATGCTAGTCCTCCTTCCTCTTCACCTTTGTCATCATCTTCTTCCACTTCTGGCTCTGAACACAACTGCAAGGGGTGTGATTATGATGGAGGTGATTGACAAGACTAGGATGATTGTAGGGACTATTGGGCTAGTCAAGATCCAAGGTATGGGCATTCAAGAGATGTCCATCGCCACAAATGAAGGGGTAGCAGAGGGCATCGTAGGCATCAAAATCAAGGCTATGGTGAGCCTTTACTCACTACCTGAAGCATGCTAAACATTGTCGAGGTGGTGAGAATTCCTACAAGGCACATAAGGGATAGCTAGTTCAAGAGGCTAGACATGAATAATATCCCAAAACTCAAAAGGGGATATAACTCAAATCCATAGAAACATCTTCATGATTTTCACAAATGACTGGCAAAAACTTAAGTTGTTTTCCATGACACTTATTAAAGAAGCAGAAAGCTTATGTCGATCCTTGGAATTAGAATCTATCAGATGATAGAGTATGAAACACCACTAATTTCAGCCTAATACTTTGAAACAAGAACAACTCAGACCCATTTGAGCATTCGGGAGGCAAAATTTGACTAACGCATGTAACTCATGCTTAGCTTGTCAAGCTAGCTTTCCCTCAGCATGAGAAACTCCAATAGCTTCAAAATCAAGTAAAAAATGGTCCAACTTGAGGGTGCAAGCCATCCTCAAGGGCCACTGTTATCCACTCCAAGTTTCAACATTCGTGAATTCAAATTTCAGGACAAATTGTACATATTTTCTCACTCACGTTGATGGTCACGCTGAGGTCATGCTGGCAGCGTGAGTACAACATGAGCAACTCTGAGAGGCTCAAAACTGTCTCAAAATGACTTGATTCCAAGGTGCAAGTCATCCTTAGGGTTCATTGTCGACAACTTCAAGTCCCAGCCTCTAGAATTCTAGATTTTAGGTCCAAAATTATGATTTTTTATTGGTCACATTGTGGTCACGCTGAGCTCACACTAGCAACATGAGTCCAGCGTGAGTTATCAAAAGTGGTTCAAAACAAGGCACATCCAACCTCAGTTTTCAACTTGTAGATCACTCTCAAGGTCAACCATAGTCAAGCAATTGCTATACTCTAGAAACATGTTTCAAAGATCAAAAATTGGTGTAAAATATGTCATTTTTAAATGAACTCACTCTAAGGTTATGCTGGCAGCATGAGTATTGATCATTCTTGGTCAAAAGCATGCCAAACACACATTGAGGACATGCCAAGACAAAATAAACTCATGCTAGAAACTCTGATGAAATAGAGATGCCTCAAATAGCCACAAAACCACTCAAATCAACATCCTGCAATAGTCAATTTAAGGATCAAGAAGTTTCAAGCAAGCCAAAGTCAATTTCTCTTGTTGTACATTATCATTTTCATTGTAAATTTTCACATTTTGTGAGCTAGTCAAGCTCTTACGCTTGAAATTGTATCTGCTTCTATGGGAGTAAGCTAGCTTGTGTAAGCCAACACATGTTGTAAGATATACTGCATCCGGTCAAGAATGTAGCTTGCCTACGCACATCCAATTGACACGTAGCTATCCATCTAACACTTGTCACATGATCCGTTTTCCTCTCATTTCTTAGCCATTGATCCATCTATGAGTTCCAAACCTGAACCTAGCCAAGTCTTATAAATACCCCATCCATCCACATAAACGGGGTTGGTAATTTTGAAGGTTGATGGCTTAGGAAACACTGACTAGCAACTTTTGGATGCTCGGGCATACCTAACTCCTACCATCCAAGCACCTGCAAGTATATTACCCTGGGGCTTAGCACTTGACTTGCCATCCACACATGTAGCTACGCTTTGACTAATGCACATTCATTCTAAGCAATACAATACAGTTCATTTTTTCCTTTCATTACATTGTCTACTCTATTTAAATTTAGTTTTTTCCTTGTTTACAATAAAGTTCTGTATACACTCTGTTTGCATTTTTCACGTCACTGTTTACATTTTGTGCATTAGTTATGATAACCCCAATGCAAGCTATAGCTTATGTTTGGGGAAGTCTTTGGCTGATTTGCATGCAAACCATCCAAGGAACTCTACCCTTTTTTTTCTAGCTTGCCCTCACATGAAGGTAGGGTCAGCTATACTTATCTGGTGATCTTTCGGTGTTTGTTTTTCCATTCCAACCTTACACCGACAATTTCATTCAATACGGTAAATTGGCGCTAGAAGGAGGGCCAAACTTGTTTAATGTCTATCAACACGTTGATCACACTACTCGTTCAAATACTGCATAGATCAAGTACTGAAACTGAAGCCCAGCTTGTCAAGCTATCTTACACATGCTCAGCTTGACTTACCCATGCTAAGCCCAGCTATTCACACTATCAGCTTACTCATGCTATTAGTTACTAATGTTATCAGCTTACTCACACTGTTAGCTTGCTCATGTTGTTAGCTTGCTCACATTGTCAGTTACTAATGCTATCAGCTTACTCACACTGTCAGCTAGCTCACCTTGTTAGCTTACTCACATTTTCGGCTTGCTCATGTTGTTATTTACTCACACTGTCAACTTACTCACGATAGGTTAACAATCTAGCTTACGCATGCTCAGCTCGTCTAGCCCAGTTTATTCATGCTCACTATGGAATCTTCCTAGATCAACGCACAGACACTACCAATCTCTAACTTTGGATCTAAAACATTAAACCCTGTGACTACCACAAAATCCATAACTGTTATTGAATAGATAAACCCCCAAGGCCCTATGCATTAGTCACTTAGGCTATAGGGTAAAGACCCTACTTATGCAACTCTCACACTAGAACAATATAGCTTCATCTATGTGAAGATTCAAGCCAACCTGCCTATCGATTGAGTAGCGAGAGAAGTGAAATGAAACTATGAACTTATTCACAAAGGATTTCATGAGTTCATTCCCTCAGCATTTGATACAATCACTCTTTCCAAACATCATCACCAACTCACATCTCAGCTTCTCATGGCAAGAAGTCAAGCCTTACAGCCACCTTCAATAGAGCCTCAAAGTGGAGATAAGGAAGATGACTTTATAGCCTAATCTAAGCATGGGGATTCATACCATACCATCAATCCCCATGCCCATACAAACCCATTATTCCAACCTTTCCTGGAAGAAATTGTGCTTCCTCCATCATCTGTAAACACTTGAGCATCGATTTCTCGACAAGAAGTACCTGCTTCCATTCCCATCTTCTCCATGCTCAACATTCAATTTGATACATCCACTTCCATCATACCTCTGCAAGTATAGTCCCAAAAACTCCCTCCTCAAACTAACACAGGATCAATATTCTGACCTTAGTCAATTGGGATACCATCTATCATACCAACTTCCATGTCCATCCATTACATACCACAAGTGCAAACCCATGGAGCACCATTGATTACTTCAGCCCAACACGTTCAGGGTGTCACCTCACAACCTGTGGCTGGGCAGTGGATTTCACCAGCTGTTCAACAACACCAACCAAATCACTACAACATACCACACCCTGCAATCCCATCTCTAAATGTTGCTCCACCACAACAATCAACAATCCAACAATCTCTCTTTCCTCAAACTATGCAACAATCGAATTACTATCAGTCACAATCCACTCAACTCGCTAGTCTACCTACCACCCAAGAGTGGGCAAACACAAAGAAAATGATGCACTTGTTAACTGAGGAAGTAAAGTCCCTTAAAACTATAAATATTGAGGAAGTCAAGGTGCTATATTTCTACCAAGATGATCCAATCAACCCTTCAGTTCCACCGTTAACCTTACCAAATGGAATCACATTACCCTAGTTAACCAAGTACAATGGAGAGGGAGATCCAAATGCCCACCTAGTAATATTTTGACTAGAATTCCTATTTTTTCAAGCTTTGCCTCATGTAATTCTGCACCCCCCCGCTATGTCCTTAATGGGAAAAGCTTTAGACTAGTACCGAGCTCTACCCCGTAACTCCATATCCTCTCTAGAAGATTTGTTGCACCAGTTTGTCACCCATTTTAAATATAATCTAAAGATTGAAGCCACACTGGATACCTTGGATCAGATCAAATAGGCACTACTAGAGCCAGTACAAAAATTCATCCAAAGGTGAAGTATAGATCTAAATGAACTTCATGAGCCCATCCCTAAAACATACCTACTTACCATCCTTAGGGCAGCCATGAACAATTTTATTAAATCAAAACTTTATTATTTGAGTGCCTGTACTTTGAGCCAAGCATTCGTGCAAATTAAGAACATAGAAGAGGCAGTGCAAACAAGTAACGACCTAGCTTACTCAACCTTTAGGAGCCAACATATGAGGAAAGATAAGGATAAATCCAAAATGACAGCAGCAGCGGTAGCAGAGACAACCCAACCTAACAATCCAAGATAGAAAGGAAAACAACCCACTACTCCAACCAGCAGTGAAAGGACCACACCTATGCCTACACTCGAATCTTCCTTAAATAAAAACACTAACATGGGTCACACTAGTACATTTGAATGGAAGGATCCCGCCCAATATACACCCTTGCCTATGAAACCTTCACAATTTTTAGATCAACTTCTAAAGCTTGGGTTAATCAAACATAAACAAATGTCTCCCATGACATCTCAAAAACATGATCGATTCTATGAGTTGGCTAAGAACCTAGCTTTAGCAATAGCTAATGAGCCCTCCATTCTAAGAGGCTTTAGGTTGGATAGGTTTTGCGGATATCACCAATGGTGTGGGCATAGAACTGACTACTATTTCACCTTAAAATAGGATATACAACACATGATTGACAAGGGTGAAATAGTATTTGAGGAGGCAAACCTAGTAAGGCCCCAAAACCAACCCATGGAAGTCTACAAAGATCCTCTTAATACTAATGATGCACCGTATGTGATTAACACTATCCATGTGGAGAATGGACATGACGTCCCATGAAAACCTTTTGGGATCCACAGCCCCTATGAAAATACACCTACCTCAACACCTCCTCAAACTCCTTTCATCATATGCACATCCCCTGCACCACAAAAATCATTCATCGTTCGCGTACCCCCTTTTGTTGCAATAGCAACCACACCATCAGAAGCCCAACCCACTCCCTTTGTGATCCAGGTACCAAAACACCCTGATGTGCAATCACCTACCATTCCCTTGTGACCCCTACGAGAATGCCTTGCTAACAGGCTAACAACAAAGCACTTGGAAAGAGAACACCATGAGCACAAATTAGGACCACCGAAGCCCATACTGCTAAATGTTGTTCCTATGGTTCCATCCACTGGTGAGCCTAGCTCAAGTCATCAAGACAAGAATACTGGCACTCATAGGGTCCCAAACTCAACATCCCCAGTTACTAGTGCAAAAATCCCTCCATGAGAGATATGAATGCTGGGTCAAATGGACCATGTCTCTGTATACAAGAGTGCCTCAAATGATAAGGATCTAGCGAGTGCATTGACCCAAGTCACGCAGGCTTTGAAATAGAAGAATACTTCCTTAAGCTTGTATGATCTAGTAATGACTTCAACTATACATCGGGAAGCTCTCGTGCGTATGTTGACATTGATTCCTATTAGTGAGGACCTTCCTACAGATGAGTCTTCCATTTATGCAGTACTTTCCCCACAACCTCAAGAATCAAGGATCACATCCCTAGAGTTTTGTACTAATGACATCAAGAGGGATGAGAAAACGGGAGAGGTTACTACAGCCCCTATATTCATAACAATACAAGTCAACCATCTCAAGATACCTATGGTGCATGTCGATGATGGTGTAGCAACAAACGTAATACCCTTTCCTATCATTGAAAATATGAGGCTTACAGAGAAAATATAGCGCACAACAACCTCTTTCTTGAAATCCTTTAGTGGTTCTCGTGTCGTGGTGAAAGGCATGATTACCTTGGATTTCATAGTAGGGGACCAATTCCCCACATCAGCTGAATTCATAGTGGTTTATGAAATGTCAAGGTTCAATCTGATTCTAGGATGTCCTTGGCTAGCTCAACTTGGAGCTATATCCTCACCAATCCATCAAGAGATCCACCTACCTTATGATGGTGGTGAGATCATCATACATGGGGATATGACAACATCACTTACTTCCTCGCACTTAAGAATGGGTCAAAGGTTAGAAACTGAGTTCTCTGAGCCTAAAAAAGGAACCATGAGTATACTTCAAGATATGAACCCAACAATAACTCATGATCCTACTAAAATTGAGGAAGCACCGGACAACACAAACATAGGAGCCATTCCCACTGATGTCTCTTGGTCGGAGCTACCCTTTGACATCACTAGTGAAGGGGAAGGTGAGTATAAGATCATGCCTACATGCCCTACCCCTCATGTCGAATTACAAAGGATTAAAAAGCAACTCAATGGTTAGGGTGAACTACCACCAACCATCCCAAAAGATGTTAAACTACCAACCATTTGAAATGACGTTAAATTACCAACCATCTAGTACAACGTCAAATTGCCAACAAACGTCTGCAATGACGTTAAACTAGCCATGGTCAGAAATGGCTAGTTCCTTTTAAAAGCTCCCTAAAATTGTTATTACTTTTAGCCCACTATGGCCTAAAACTAGTAATCCTTCTTTCCTTAACAATAGATGTGACAGTCCATCATGACTTTAAACTGATGCACACAGCCCGAAATGGCTTTAAACTAGAGCCATCAAGTTACAAATTCACAAACTCTTGTTATGTTACGTTAAATTTTTGTTTACAAGTTACAAGTTATAATTTTGATTCATGCCTTCTCATTACTTTCCATTTTTACAGATATTTGATTCGTGTTTTCTTCTCTCATTTTACATTCACTACATGCATATGTTCACGATAATACTTGAGAAAAAAATAAAAAGAAAAAACATATAAAAATAAAATAATACTGAACGTCAATATGGTACTAAAATTCCAAAACATTATTCCATGATTGGATTCTTATTATTACATTTGTCCATCATAGATTTTCATTAAATATCCAAAAATCCAAAACATTTAATAGCTAAAGCCTAATTAACAATAAGCTCATGGAGGAGGCTGGTCCCTAAGATCCTCTTCATCATCCACTCTCGCTCCATTGGGGCTAGGTCCATTATTAACATGTCCCTATAACAAAAAAAGAAAAACAAAAAGAACCAAAAAAATAGGTAAGAGTAATAAAGCAAATCATGAATACAAAACTAAGAAAAATAGTAACACTAACAATAAAAATAATAAAAAAATACAAAATTAAGTGCCATAATAAAACACTCACAAGTGAGGAGGGCCTTAAGTTGGCCTCCAAATGCCGTAGAATCTCCTCCTTGAGCACATTTTCCCAATCCTCCTCCAGGCCAAGATCAATACCAGCCAAGGTTTTGCCCTTGTCCACTGAAGTCCAAGTAGGACACTCAAGAGAGAACATGCCTATTGAAGCCTCCCCAGAGGTAGTGGTAATGGTTCTCTTGGGAGATCCCTCCACCTCAGTGCACTCAGCAAACCTATCATAAGCAGGATGCAAGCCTAGCCCATCAATGAACATTTCCATCCGACAATGTTCAACTGACTCTTCCTTTAACCATTTCTTGTACTGATGCTTTTGATTCTTTTAGTCTTGATCCCACTTCCGTACTTTAGCAACAAAGGATTTACAATCATGACATTTCCTATTCAGCAAATCCATCTATGCCCTTTGTTCAGCTAAATTCTGTGTCACCTGCACTTTGCTGTTCAAAACCATCTAGTAATGCACATAGGTGATTTCAAATGTGTGCCTGGTGCTATCACCAAATAGCCTAGCAGTAGCAAAATCATAATGGGATTAGAGATCCCTCTTCTCCTCTCTCTCCTTTGCTAGTGCTTCCTTCAATGAGTGCACCTCGTCCCATAGATACTTAACTGAATGCCTACAAGTCCAAAGTGACTTAGAGTTCTATACGAAGTAACCAGAAACTACATCGTAAACCTTTCTAGGGACTTGCTCAATATTCCCTGGAAATTCAAGGAGGGCATCAATATGAGTAGCCTCAGAAGGATCCCATTGGAGCTTGGTTCCTGCATGTATAAGTACCACACACATGGATCAACTATAATCAACAACAAATGCAAAGAAACAAAATAAACCCAGAGACTTAGCATAACATGTAACATACACATACCTAGTTCTGGATGAGCTTGTTATAGGTGAGTGACCACATCATTAACAATGCCCGTGACAAAGTCCATTTTACTAAGCATTTCAAGCCATGGAGTTAGCTGGTCAGTTGATGTGGGACAAGCATGGGAGGTCACCTCAATCAGGGCCTATGACCCTGACACCTCTACCTAGGATGTATGTGCCTCAGAAATATCAACATCTGCCTTTGATGCTAGGAAAAATTAAGATAATCAAAAATAAGACATAAAAATTAAAGGATACAAAAATATGGATTGAGCTAAAAGGAACATACCAAAAAGCCCTTTGCTGGTCAGCTTGGGTGGATCACCAAGTTGCAAAGATCCATCAAAGAAGCCATTAAAAACACCTCTCTCATTACTTGAATGCTTAAGTGCATCCAATGCCTCTGCAAGCTTCATCCCCAGGATGCTTGTTAAGTCCTCCTCTTGCAAGACAAGAGGTTCCTCGATTGCTTATTCCCCCTCTTTTTCTTCTTCCTCTGGCCAGAAGATGACCACTTCTGGTTCAACCATCAGGACCAAGACTTCTCTCTCCCTCTTAGGACTTTCCTCTAATAACACTAGAATCCTAGTGTTAGTATGACATAGCATATACGTACGTTTAATAAACATATAAACTAAAACGCAAAAAAAAAACATACATAACAATAAAATAAAAATACTTACCCTCCACTAGTAATACGAAGCGAATCCTTTTTTCTCTTGGTGGTCTCATCTCTGGGGTAGGCTCCCTTGGGCATTCATTTCTCTTCAGCTTCACCTTGGATCTCCCGATGGTCTCACGGATCAGACATTCAGCCCCTTTAACAGACATGTGCAGTATAGGCAGTTCCAATCCCAAGCTATCACAGGAATGATGGGAACGACTAGCTACACCCCTAGTAGTAACAAACACTGATTCTGTGATGCCTTCGGGTGGGTCTTGGGATCTGGTGGTGCTAAATAAATGGAAAATCCAAGGGTAGGACAACTTTGAACGATCCCTTAGTATATAATGGTTGTCATCATAAACTACTAGGAACTTAGCAAATCTACATAAGTACCCTGCAAAGAAAGCAAATGTGAAGTGGGATTTGGAATTGATGTTTGACCATAATTCGACAATCTCTTCACAAAAGCCAGATCCAAGAAACTGTGCCCAATTATAATGCATGCCCATCTCTAGCACTTCATGTATGACACGTGCAAACTCAATCCCAAGGTTTCTTCCTTGAGAAAGAGATTTAGGGAATGCCCATGCCCGAAAGATAGGGTACAAGAAGTTCACCTCCATTGATCGAGTATCATCTTACATGGCAAAAACTTTGGGACCCCGAGACACACCTAACCACTCTTCAAGCTCCTTTATGACCTAGCCTTGTTTAGTTTCTTTATCTATGGCCACCCTGGCACCATCCATGGGCATGCCAAAGAGATTGAAAAGGAACTCAATAGTCAAGTGGAAAGACACCTTGACTCCTCGAACCCATGTAGTAAAATGAGAAGCATCATCGCTAAAAAAATCAACAATGGTAATCATTTCAGTAGCTTGGATATTAAGAGTCAGAGTAGTGATCAAATCCATCAAACCCACACAAGTGAGATAGCTAATGATCAACTCAAAAGCGTTCATCTGCAACCATTGCTGTGACTATTTTGTCTCTCCATATTTCATGAGAAGGGTGGCCTCAGTACGCCCTAATACAATAGTAACTTCATCAGAGGAGATGGCCGCTATAGAAAAAAAACATAGAGAGAAAGGTTAAAAACATGGTACACGATGATGCAAGAAAAGAAAATGGAGTCTAGAGTGTGATCATTTACCATCAGTAAATGGAGTAGGCACATTAGGTGCAAGATCAATTCTCTGAGGAAAAATTGGTTGATTAGAGGACCAATCCTCATGCAACCAACCACAAACTTGACAGCATTTGAAAGCCCTTGAAAATTACCTATGGTAGTCAACAATAGCTACTTTTATCTAGTCTAGTACCATAGCATGAAGAATGGGATCCACCATGAATGTCTCCAATGTTGTGCATGCTAAGGTAAGCCCACCATCATCATCATGCATCCCATTCTCATCAAAACGAGGCTTGCATAGAAAAGGAATATTTATGCATAGATAACGATATAATTTTTTAAAAAATCAAAATTTAAGCAAAGCACAAAAGAGCATACCTGTCCACTCTATACACTGTCCCAGGTGTGTTTTGGATTAGAGTGTGCACACGGAAGGCTAGAAAAAGTGTGTTGCTACTGTTATAATGGCTACAAGTAGGCAGTTCCCATACACAAGTCAAGGGATGAGTAGATTTAGGACCCTTAGGAGGGCCTCCCTCAACTGTAAAAAGTCCCTCATCTATGTTAGTAATGAAGGAAAGAATGTCTTCTGTAGATCCAGGCAACATGGTTTCAATGATATCACGAGCAAACTGCTCACTTAAATGAGACCATATAACTATGCTAAAATTTTGCAAAATGAATGACAAAAATGAACCAACACTAGGGAAAAACCATATCACATGAGGCCCACTGTGCATGTCATAAGAAAGTATGTCCAGTCCAAAGGGGCCAAACCAAGCAAGTACACCAATGAGCTCCACCACAAGAAGGGAGGGTTTAGATCCCCTTCATACAACCAAAACCTTAGGTAAAGTAAAAGCTAAGTGCTCAAAATAATAGGTAACTACATAAACCAAACACATAAATAACATTTAAATACACAACCTCACCCCATTAGACAAGGACACCAATATTTATTTGGTGTATTTAACACTCACTGGGGTACATTGAAATCTCTTACATAGTAGTTTATTGCAAGCAACATAAAATGAATACATAAGTGTGAAAACATGAACATTCATAAATTCAACATAAACTTAGAAAAAAGTAGAAACATATTTAAATCATCTATCCTAGAAAACAATAAAAAAATAGACATAAATACTAGCAATGTATAAACATTTCAACAAACAAATTGCATTTTCATAACTTTACACAAACCAGGCGTGCTCACGTTACCAGCAATTGTGGTACATACACAAATCATGGCCCTCTCATTTTTGCATAAAACACAATGCAGATGTACCAAGCTTTGAAACATAAAACTTGCTAAAAATCAATCATTGCTTTCTCTTTAACATATAGACACTATTTCACCTCAAAGCGAACACTAAAACTTGACAAGAATTGGAATTTCCATGGCCCGTATACAAGACAATCAAGGGAAAATTGATGAAAAAAAAGAAGAAAAAGCCTGAGGAAAGAAAGCACCACATATGAGAAGCTCACATTGGGCACTCACACTAGGGCTAACCCCAGCAACAACCCACGCTGCGTGCTCACACCCTACTCCAACCCACTCACATTGTAGCTTCCCTGTGACTCATGCTGCAGCTTCCTTGGCACTCATGCTGAGCGTCTCTGGGAACTCACGTTGCACTTCCTGAGCTTGCCTGAAACCCTTACTCTAGTGAACTCAACCTGTGTTGCCCTAGGTCCTAACACTACCCTGACACTCACCCTGGCATACACTCATGCTAGCTTTCCCTAGCCTGCACTCATGCTGCCTACCCTACAGCCTACCATAACAACTTACGTTGAGCGTCTCAGATGCTCACGCTAGGGCCTGCCTACAACCCATTCACGATGTCCACAAACTGGGGCCTCCCTGCAATGCACTCACGCTAAGCCTCCCTTTGGCAATCACACCATCCTAGAAAGTTCACGCTGACCAAGAAGCTCTAACAATCATCCTGCACTTGTCCTAGCATGCAAAAAATGAAAACAAAAATATCTAACTCATCCTACAGATGCCCCGCACTCACGCCCTGGGTCATTCATGCCCTAGACTACTCATGCCCTATATTACTCACACTGACGCCCCAAAAGAAAATAATCAAAAATGGCATGCGGTAGGCCACAAACCCTAGAAACAAGCCTTAAATCCCCAAAACAATCCAAAATTGCAACCATAGAAATCATGCTACCCTAGCTAATGTTGTGTGCAGAATACCAGAGAAAAACAAGAGGAAACAAACCCATCTACATAGAGTTCCATCCCATGCTAGAATCCTAGCTTGAGGGAGACGTTGGAGTAGCTCTTCACTCTCCTCCACGAATGCCAGATTCACTTGCTTCTTCCCTTTGCCCTGACTTTTTTTCCCTTTGCCCTTCATTGCTGGTCCATGACTCATGTTGGTGCTCACACTACAACTCATGTTGATGCTCACACTGATGCTCATGCTGCAATCCAGCTCACACTAGCACAAATGACACCCCCTCTTCACTTCAAAATCCCTTTTTAACCCCCATGTTCACCCTCAATTTAATTTATTTTTAGTTTTATTTATTTTTACTTTTATTTTTATTCATTCAACTTACCATGTTCATGTTTAAATTCTGCTTTCATATTATTATTATTTACATATTCTTTGCTTCATTTTTACCTAGCATTCCTCATTATTTCATTCTGTGGAGGTAAGGCCAAAACATTAAAGATAGAGAAAATAAAAAAAAAAAGACAAGAGGGAGGGGTGAAAGGTTAAAATCAACATAAAAAAACGTATATACAAACATATAAAAATGCATAATGATGTGCATAAAAATCTGTAGGACTTTAAAATCCTTTAAAGTTATGGTTCGCACAAAATTAACAATCCTACATACACTCATCCATAACACAAGATGACATGAATATTACTGGCCCAGTATGGCCTAAAACTACCATGACTACCACTATGTCCCACAATTTTGTTAGTACATAGATTAATTACCTGATGCTCATTTACATTTAACAACTCCTTCATCAAGCATACGTCTCCTGGTTTAAACTAGCAAGGGCAAACACATGGCCGCCAAAAATATCCTTTCAACATTATCTCTCAGTGGACCATATGGAGATGTAAAAAGAGCAATGAATCTAGAATCCTTGGATCTAGACCCATCCACTTATACTAACTTAATAGCTTCCACTCAGGAAACATGATATTGGCCTAAAAATATGGCTAAAAATTTAGATCTAGTGGTTGATAACATCACTAAAGATCCTCTTGTTGAAGTCCCCATCACTACATTCAATAATGAAACTAGAACATTGAAATTAAGTGCCCTACTAGACTCACAACTTGTCAGTGACATCACTCAAGTACTGAAAGACAATATAAAAACATTTGCATGGTCATATATCGACATGCTAGGATTAGACCCTCAAATCATCCAACACAACATCATTCTTGATGGAAAAATCAAATCGGTGAAGCAAAAAGCACGAAAGGTTAAACCTGAGGTGGCGTTAGCAGTTCGTGCTAAAATCACAAAGCTCTACCAAGCTAGTTTCATCTAAGCCATTGACTATTCTGACTAGGTATCCAACATTGTCGTAATCCCTAAGAAGAACAATAGTATACGCATATGCATTGACTTCCATGATCTCAACACAGCCACTATAAAGGATGACTTCCCGCTACCTAGCATTGATCAACTTATTAACACAACTACTAGGCATGCACTATTATCCTTTATGGATGGATTTTCAAGATACAACCAAATAAGAATCAACCCAGAACATCAACTTAGAACAACCTTTATGATGCCTTGGGGCACATTTTGCTATATCATGATGACGTTTGGTCTTAAAAATGCAAGCGCTACATATCAACGAGCAATGACATATATATTTAGTGATTACATGCTCAATTTTCTCAATGATTATGTTGACACCATCATGGTTAAATCTAAAACAACTGAACAACATGCAAAAGATCTAGACCTAGTGCTTAAATGTTGTCTCAAATATGACCTTAGACTCAATCCAAAGAAGTGTGTCTTTGGTGTCAAAATGGGTAAGATGCTTGGCTTCGTAGTCTCTAGAACAAGGATACGGGTAGACCCTGATAAGGTTAAGGTAATAATTAACATGCAACCACCAAAAATCCTTACTGAACTATGTGGACTACAAGGTAGATTGCAATTCATTAGATGCTTCATCAAAAGGCTGATAGATAAGTTCAGATCCATGCAACACCTATTATGAAAGAATGTGCATCTCCAATGGACTCAACAATTCTAGGAAGCATTTGAGAACATAAAACAAGAATTCTCTTAATGGCCAACCATTTATCCCCCACAGAGTGATAAACCCTTCTACATCTACCTTGAAACTTCTAATTCTTCCATTGCATTGATGCTTTGTCAAAAATGTAAAGATGGAATCGAGATCCATGTATATTACCTAAGACACACTTTAATTGCCTATGAACAATGATACAATGTAATGGAGAAATCATGTCTTGCCCTCATCTTCTCCTTGAAGAAATGCCAGCATCATCTCTTCTGTAATCAAGTCTACATCATTTGCAAGAATAATGTACACCATATCATCACTAACAACATCTATGAGTAGAGTAGGATAGCTAGGTGGAAAGTGATGATCGTAGAGTTTGACCTTCACTATGTTGCTTAATCTTCCACAAAAGGTCAAGAAATAGTCACATAATTGACCGTCTCGCCAATGCATGATCAAGCAACGATTAACCCTAAATTCCCCAATGAGAATGTTAATAGTATAGACACTGTACCTAATAACTACAATGTGATCCTTTATTTCAATGGAGCTTCAACTTCCTGAGGAGGAAGTGCTATGACCATTTAAACATACCCCTCCAAAGAAATCCAACCCTTTGCCTACCAATTTACCTTTCCTTGTACCAATAACATGGCAGAATACAAAGGTCTTCTTAGAGGTCTTCAAGTATTGACTTCAAAAATCGCACGTCTTGTAGTTTGAGGTGATTCACAGTTAGTCATTAATCAAGTCACAGATGTTTACACATGCAAGGCTTTCCATTTGCAACCATATTGTGATTTGACCAAATATATGTTGAAGAAATTAGTAGAAGTGGATATACAACATGTCTCTAGAAGCACAAACACCATTGCTGATGCACTTGCTACACTAGCCCTAAACATGACACCCAAAATGTTACATGCATTGTCTAGCTCTATAATAAATTGTGTCAAACGTATAACCGATGCTCTTGACAAAATTACTATAGCATCCGTTAGCACAACACACACGATAGAATGGTATGATGATATAAAAGAGTACCTTCTACAAGGCGAACCTCCACAACATTTGACAAACGCTCAAAAGGACGCAATGTAAAAACACTCTCGGCAATATGCGTTAATAGGAGACACCTTGTGTCGCAAATCCTATGAAGGAATTTTGTTGATGTGCGTTAGTAGCGTTGATGGTCAAATGATTATAGAACAATTCCACGAAGGACTTTGTGAAAGGCACATAGCATCCAAAGCAATGGCAACAAAGATTAGGCGCTTGGGCTACTACTGGCCACACATGGAGTATGATTACTTCTCTGAGGTCAGGACATGTGACATTTTCCAAAGGCATGGTAACTTAATACATGTGCCACCTAATGAATTGCACACAACACAAATCACATGGCCATTTCAAAGAAGGGGATTAGACTTAATTGGACCGATAACGCTGTCATCCTTCACAGGACATAGCTTCATTATCACTACAACTGAATATTTCACAAAATGGGTAGAAGCTATTCCCCTTAGGAAAACCACTTCTAAACATGTTTGCACTTTCATAATAGAAAACATCATGACCCATTTCGGTATTTTGATGACCATCGTTACTGACAATGGACCACAGTTTAGCAATGCAAATACTAAAAGCTTTTGTGAAATCCTGGGCATTAAACATGCATTCTCATCACCTTACTACCCATAGTGCAATGGTCAAGTGGAGGCTACAAACAAAACTATCATCATAGTGCTCAAAAATATGTTAAATTAGAGTAATAGGCGATGGAAAAAACAATTAGTCTACACATTATGGGCATACAGAATGACACATCAAACATCTACAGGTAAAACTCCATATAGTCTTGTATATGGATTTGAAGTTGTTTTACCTTTGGAGTTACAAGTTTCCTCATTGCGAATAGCTCTTTCGAGCCTCCTTGATGAAAGCCAAAGAGATGAACTATGCATTGCTGACCTTGACTTGGTGGAGGAGGAACAAGTACGAATGCTTGATCAAATCGAGTGGTACCAAAAACAACAATGGCAATGACACAAACACGATCTGCATAAGAACTTGATTAAAGAAGGAGACCTAGTCCTTAAGGCCATCTGTGAACATCCAAATAAATTATTAGCTAACTGGGAAGGGCCTTACTTAGTCACCAAGGTGTACAATAATGGAGCATTCAAACTTGTTGACATGGATGGAAACGAATTTGCTAATCCTACAAATCACCTGTACCTGAAACGGTACTATGTCTGATCAACCTAAGCTATGTAATGGTCCTAGCATCACAACCTAAAACTAATACCATAGAATGGTCCTAGGGATATGACTTGAAACTAGCACAATAGAATGTCCTAGAGTCATGACAATAAACTAACACCACAGAACTTTGTCCCACATAACACTAAATTGCCACATTTGTCTGCCATGATGTAAAACTAGCATCCAAAGTCCACTAAGATTGTAAACTAGTTTTCCTCTTCATAGTCCACTATGACTATAAACTAGCAATGCACCATCTACTACGATGCCAAACTGGCACCGTCCAAAGGGTTATGATGTGAAACTAACTCGCAATAGTCTACTAAGACTATAAAATAGCGACATTATTAATGACCAAGCAATACTTGAAAAGATATGTTACTGCAATTGGCTGTACTCGTTCCACAAATACTTGATACATAATTTGCCTCACAGGCCCTGATGAAGCTTATGCTATTCATGATTCTATCTGCTTTGAAATTGCACATGGTGGCTCCACCTCCTTAGTTGTGTTCAAGTTTAAATTGCTTAGTTAACCAAATTATTTGTGTTTTCTTGTCTTCTTAGAGTTGTGTTTGCAAGATGACATGCCTGATGTGTTCATGCATAGATGCACTTCATCATGATGACAAGGTATCACATTCTTCCCAATGCATGCAACTAAGCTAATCAATCCATTTATAAGTACATTCCCAACTCCTAATACATTCCCTATTTTTCATCATGTTTTCCTTATCCTATTTAATTACATCCCCTTAATACATTCTACTCATCCCAAAACTCTTGATATACTGTTGCACACTATGATTTTCTAAGCAGTTGCAACGCAAAAAAAAAAAAAACAATTGTGCACGGTACATGATACAAATGCAAACGCATAAACACAAGGATAGCACTGAAAGAAAGCTCTTCCAAAAAACAAAAAAAAAAGGAAAAGAAAAAAAAAAGATCAAAGAGCAAAATGCACAGAAAAGATCTCCATGACCTCGTTGACATCATAGATCAAACACGATTGGCTCTTCTCATACAAGCCCCAGGTGGGAAGGCAATTGTCTTAGAAAAATAGTTACACTTGTGTCTCAAAAGATCATGTTGCACATCATCATGTGGCTTTGGCTGTTTACAATGGGCTCTCGTAAACACTCTATAAGAGTCTCGTTTCTCCAAAGAATGCACTTCCTATGTCTTGGTTTCAAGTCTGTTGAAAACCGGCTACTAACAAGAACTAAAGATATGGCTTGTTCATGTGAGAGCATTCCTCTCCCATAATTCCAACAACAATTATAACCCTTGATCAACTCTTGATTTTCCCAATTACAACCAAACCCCTTACATCTTAAACTACACTTCCCCAATCCCATGTACTTATGAACACGGTCTGATGACATCCAGCTAGGGGCCAACGGATAATGCTTGGTACTTAGTTGGTCATGGTGTTTTGTACTTCTTTGTCGATGCCTCTCAGGTGGATTCCTCCAGATGTCAACAAAGAGGGGCCAATGAAACACCACTAGTTTTGGCCTAATAATTTAAAACAAGAACAACTTAGATCCTTTTGAGCATTCAGGAGGCAAAATTTGACTAAGGCATGTTACTCATGCTCAGCTTGTCAAGCTAGCTTGCCCTCAGCATGATGAGGGTTCAAGCCATCCTCAAGGGGCATTGTTATTCACTCCAAGTTTCAACATTCAGGAATTCAAATTTTAGGACACTCACTCAAATTGATGGTCACGCTGAGGTCATGTTAGCAGCGTGAGTACAACATGAGAAACTCTAAGAGCATCAAAACTAAGTCGAAATGACTTAATTCAAAGGTGCAAGTCATCCTCAGGGTTCATTATCAATAACTTCAAGTCCCAACCTCCAGAATGCCAGATTTTAGATCCAAAATTATGAGTTTTTGTAGGTCACATTGTGGTCACGCTGAGCTCACGCTAGCAATGTGAGTCTAGCATGAGCTACCAAAAGTGGTTCAAAACAAGGCAAATCCAACCTCATTTTTCAACTTGTAGATCACTCTCAAGGTCAACCACAGTTAGGCACTTTCTATACTCCAAAAATAGGCTTCAAAGATCAAAAATTGGTGTAAAATATGTCATTTTTAAATCAACTCATACTGAGGTCACGTTGGTAGCGTGAGTGCAGCGTGAGTACTGATCAAGCTCGATCAAAAGCATACTAAACACACACTAAGGACACGCCAAGACAAAATCAACTCATACTAGAAGCTCTAATGAAATAGAGATGCCTAAAATAGCCACAAAACCACTCAAATCGACATCTTATAGCAGTCAATTTAGGGACCGAGAAGTTTCAAGCAGGTCGGAGTCAATCTCTCTTGTTGTACATTATCATTTTCATTGTAAATTTTCACATTTTGTGAGCTGGTCAAGCTCTTACACTCCAAATTGTATCTGCTTCTATGGGCATAAGCTAGCTTATGTAAGCCAACAAATTTTGTAAGATACAGTGCATCTGGTCAAGAATATAACCCTCCTACACACGTCCAATTGATACGTAGCTGTCCATCTAACACCTGTCACATGATCCATTTTCATCTCATTTCTCATACATTGATCCATCTATGAGTTCCATACTCGAATCTAGCCAAGTCTTATAAATACCCCATCCTTCCACATAAATGGGGTTGACAATTTTGAAGGTTGACGGCTTAGGAAACACTAACTAGCAACTTTCAGACGCTCGGGCACACCTAACTTCTAGCATCTAATCACCTACAAGTATATCACCCTAGGGCTTAGCACTTGACTTGCCATCCACATGCACAACTATGCTTTGACCGGTGCACATTCATTCTAAGCAATATAATATAGTTCATTTTTACCTTCCATTATATTATCTACTCTATTTAAATTTAGTTTTCACCTTGTTTACAAGACAATTCTATATATGCTCTATTTGCATTTTGTGCATGACTATTTACATTTTGTGCATCAGTTATGATAACCCCAGTGCAAGCTATAGCTTACATTTAGGGAAGTCCTTGGTTGATTTTCCTGTAGACCATCCAAGGCACTCTACCTTCATTTTTTTTCTAGCTTGCCCTCACACAAAGGCAGGGTCAGCTGTACCTATCTGGTGATCTTTTGATGTTTGTTTTTCCCTTCTAGCCTTACATCAACGATTTCGATCAGTAAAGAGTACAATGCTCAAAATGTTCAATGAAAAATATCAAACATTCTCCCAAGTGTCCAATTTAAGAAGACAAATCTAGAGTTGGAAGCAAGGAACACATGAGTCCTTGGATGCTATTATGGGACAATACTATTCTTTATTGCAAAAATGTGCTGAGCATGGTTATTCTCAACAAGAGCAACTTTGCCATATTATAGATGGGCTCTAGTTAGAAATGAGGAAAACTTATGGATTTTATGCCTAAGGGTGATTGTTAGAAGTAAGAGCCCATCAGATCCAACAACTGATCGAGCAGGCAGCAAAAGAGGAAGGAGAGTTGAGAAAATAAGAAAGTGTAGAAGAATATAATATGGATCCTTCCTTTCACAAAAGGGAGGTTAAATTTTGTGACATTGAGGAAGAATTATCACTTGATGAGGTGGTGAATTAAAAAACCTTGTCAATTTAAAAATATGCCTCTAAAATTTTGACTAAGGTAGATCAATTATGGGGCTCTATGGATAACAAATTTCAAGCTATCCTGAAAATTACTGAAGATTCCAAAGAACAAGGTAGTGATCATGATCGTAGGAGGCGAAAGAAAGCTGAATGTGCTAATCAAAGAGGTAAGGGCAAAATTGTTGCAATAGAGGATGTTGCAAAAACTAAATCAGATGATGATGGCTAGTGTGACATCTGTCAATATGAACATCCTAAGGGATGTTGTTCCATTGTGTCCCACTTATAGGAATAAGGGGTGTATGCTTTGAATCCATGACTAGCAAAAAGACAAACACCCAAAATATTACCTTATCCTCAAGGCAATCCTAGGCAATTCCATCAACAATAATAATATTATCCAAGTGGAATTCCATCACAATTGTATGAGCAGTATCAATAGTGGTAGCAACCACAATCATGGGCACTGCCACTACCAAGGTATCAATACTCTTATAAAAAACTAAATCCATATGGGTATTATGTTCAGTAATCCCTATCTCCATGTGACTCTTCCAATCACATTTCTTCTTTCCAACACCACTACTACCCTCTCAAATACTATCAAACTCATTTGCCACATTCAAGGAGGAATACCACCTTTTATCCTTATCCTCCTCTTTCTACACCTATTCCTTCACCCTCAACACAACTACCACCTACTCCATCCATGTAGGATGAACTTCTAGCCTAGCCGTAGCAACAAAATGGTACCAAGGCCATTAATCTCCAACCAGTTCATCAACAGAGTGGTTCGAACACTAGATCACAAAAAAGGTCCTTTTTCCTATCCAATAGTCACCTAAGCCCTCACATACCCTATGGCTAGCAACCCTAATTCTCCATATCCCTCTACATATAATTCATTCAAGTCTCCTTCAAACCAAATACCACCTAGAATCCATACTATTATGCTCACACATGTTGTATCTGATTGTATCTAGGTTGGCAACCTATTGACATATTGTTGAAAATGAATAATGTAAAGCTCTTCTTAATTTAGGTTCTGGTGTGAACTTGATTTCTTATGGGATGTATACTACCTAGAACCTACCACCTCTTAATAAGAGCAATATTCAATTAGAATTGGTAGACTAGTCCATTATTGTTCCATTAGGATTGATGGAAGACATTGTGACCACTATCTATGGGTGGTCCTATCTTGTCGATTTCCTAGTAATCAAGGTTGAGAACTATAAGGGGGACTTTCCAATCATTATTAGAAGGGCTTGGATAAGCATTGTTGATGCAAGAATGGGCATCAAAGATCTTTCCTTGGAGATATCTAAGGAAAATGCATTTAGAAATATCAAGAAGAAGTGAGTTCCATTCATCATGTACAATGATACTAAGTGCAATTGCATCTAGAAACTCTAGTTCATAAAATTAGCATCTATTTCTGCATGCAAGTAGTATGCACATGAAGCAGATATTCAAAGATGGTTATATCTAGCAACCATAGACCAAGAAAGTACCTAGTGATTGACCATTGATCCTAAAAGAAGCACAATATGCATGGAACCTACTACGAGCATGACATGCGCTTATGTCACAAGCATGGATGAACTAGAGCAAGTTCATAACCAACTCTCTAATAATGCAAATGATGATATCTATTGGAGAGAGTTAAAAATTCTTGAACATTTTAAATGCAAGCAGTTAAAAACTCTACTTGCTAGCATGGAATATGCATTCTTGAAAAATGAAAAGCTAGTAATAATCAATGCAAATCTTGCCCCTGAACAAAAATAGATGCTATTGAATGTTATCAACAAATGGTTAATAGCCTTTGCTTGGTCATATCCTAAGCTCATAGGGATTGATCCAAGGATATGCCAGCATCATATTTACACTAATCTAGCCATAAAGCCAAAGATGAAACCACAATAGTAGTTAAATCCCAAATTGAAGCTAATCATCAAAGAGGAAATTGAACTCCTCAAGGCAGGGCTTATCTATTCCATTGTGAATAGTGAGTGGATAAGTCCACTTATGATTGTGCCAAAGAAAGGTGGCAAGTGGTGGGTCTACATCAATTTTTTGAGGATTGAATATGGCAATATTCAAAGATCACTTTTCATTACCATTTGTGGATTAGGTGTTGGACACCATATCTGGGCATTACTATTATAGTTTTCTGGATGGTTATAGTGGTTATAACCAAATCCCGATTGTACTAAAAGACTAGGCCAAAACAACATTCACAATTCCTTGGGGGATTTCTACATATCACAAGATGCTTTTTGGTCTATGCAATGTCCTTGCTACATTCCAATGCCTAGTCCTAAGTATTTTCAGTAGTAGATAGGTAGTGGGGTGAAATTTTTCATGGATGACTTCTCCACCTATGAAGCTACATATCAGCAAGCCCTAGACCACCTTAAGAAATTACTCAAAAGATGTGTGGGAACAAACCTATAGCTCAATTGGCAAAAGAATCATCCAATGGTTTAAGAGGGCATTGTATTGGGGCACATAATATCACAAGAAGGAATTAAGGTTAACCTTAAAAATATAAGGGTCATCCAAGGAATCACTCACTAACCAGAAACTATCAAAGATGTTTGGTCATTCCTTGGACACATTGGCTACTACTGGTGATTCATAGAAAATTTCTTGAAGATCATGAAATTTTTGGTCAGTTTGACAAAGAAAGATGCTCCCTTCATTTGGACTAAGAAATGCAAAAAGGCATTCTAAAGCCTCAAGCAGAAACTTGTAGAAACCCCAATTTTATAGACATCCAACTAGTCCATACCATTTCACATTATAACGAATGCATCAAATTATGCCTTGAGGCTATGCTTATGCAGTTGAACAATAAGAAACACCCATAGTACATCCACTATGCAAGATAAAGCATTGTGGGTGCACAACTGAACTACACCACCACAGAAAAAGAACTGATGGTAGTCGTGTTTGCTCTAAAGAAGTTTAGGCACTATGTGCTTGGATACGAAGTGTTCATGCACACAAACCATAGTGTTATTCACTTCCTAATGAAAAAACCAATAGTAAGCCCCCTATGTCATATGGTGGCTAGAGATCTTGTAGGAATTTGATCTTACAATGGTAGATCAAAAGGGAATTGAGAATATGATCATTGACCACTTGTCTCAGTTTGGATGGGACAACAAAGATGAGAAAATTTCACTGTCTAATCTATTTCTTAATGAACTTCTCTTTGACAAGGCTATAATTGAATAATTTCCCACTAAGCCTAAATGGTATGATGGAATTCTTACCTATCTTCTCACTCAAGAGATGCTGCAAGGGCTAGACCACTAGAAGAAACAATAGTTTCTTCACCAGGTGAAACGCTTCATGGAGATTAATGGATATCTCTACAAGTTATGTGCCAATGGCCTAGTTCATTGGTATGTCTCTAATGCTGATCAACTATGCATTCTCTAGGATGCTCATGAGTGTCCTTGTGGGGGCTACTATGCTAGGAGATGCATGACCATTAAAATCTTAATGGTAGGGTATTATTGGCAAATAATTTTCAAGGATCCTCACCAATCTTTCCACTCTTGTGAACATTGCTAATGAGATGGTAGAATGACTACTTGAATGGAGGAACCTTAGCAATGGATTCAACCATTGAGACCCTTTAATATTTGGGGCATTGACTTCATGGATCCCATGATGCCCATGTCAAATGGAAAGGTGTACATCATAGTTGTTGTTGACTATTGTACGAAATGGGTAAAAGCAACAATCGTCACCAACTATACATCTTCTACTACTGCTGATTTTGTATAATAGAATGTTGTAAATAGGTTTGGTATGCCACATGCATTAGTTTTTGATAATGGAATCCACTTTATAGGCACCACCTTTTGAAAGCTTATGCAATGCTTAGGGGTCGAACATAAACTAACAACACCCTATCACCCCTAAGCCAATAGCTGAGATGAGGTTACCAATAGGGAAATCACTAAGATCTTAACAAGAATAGTTAATAAATATATGAGTTACTAGAGCAAAAAACTCAATGATGCCCTTTGGACCTACTACTCAACATGGAAACTTCCTATAGGCTACTCTCTCTATGAGTTGGTGTATGGAAAATTGCCAACTCTTCCTATTCAATCCAAGCTTCATACACTTTCAATAGCCAATGACCTTGACCTTGAATTGAGTCTAGCATAAAAAGAAAGATTAATGAATCTCAACTTGCTAGGTGGCCCTATCATCTAATGAGTTGCACAAGGCATTTAACAAAAAGCGTCATGACTTTAGAATTAGGAAAGTTAAATTTCAACTAGGAGATAAGGTCCCCTACTAGAACCCCACACACGTACCTCAACGAACTAAGTTCCTGACATTGTGAAAAGGACCTTATATCATTTATGAAACTTTTCCTTTTGGGGACATTTTTATTTACAAACCTGAGGGCCTAAATAAGAAGTAGCTGGTCAACACATAACAAGTCAAACCTTTCCATGAGCCTAAGCAAGCCATTATAGCAAACACCTCATTGGATGGACAACCATGCTTACTCTTTTGAATCTCCTCCTTTCAACTTAGTCATGGAGGAGATGCCCATCCATATTAATATTTTTGTTTTACACCTTGTTATTTTTTACAACTTTTTATTTTACACCTTCTTTATCTTATACCTTTTTGTTTTTACATTATTAATTTTTTCCAATTTTTGTTTTACAACATCATTAGTATGTTTTATTTTTCTTGAATGTTTTACAATTTCTTGTATATTTTCTTTTCTTTCATGTGATTTTCTTATTGTGTTTGAATAATAACATGACTTATTACCAACTCAGTACAATGTGGTTTGTTTGATGTGGGCATGTGCTATCAAGTTATTTGGTTGTTGGTGTTTGGATTCTAGCTTTGAATTTTGTTACTAATAACTAGGACATGGTTTCTTTTTTATGAAATAGGCAGTGAGTCCACGATATCCACCCAAACACAAACTCTTTAGTGTTCCTTGTTCTGGAAGAATGGGGTTCCTTTTTCATTAATAAAACCTTAACAAATTTATAACCTTGGTAGTTTCTAGAATTGGGAAGAATTCAAAGGTTTGAACAATGTGTGACTTCAAGGGCACTCAGTGCTCTTTGTGCCTTTCTGGTTACTTGGATGCATGTGTGTTTTCATGGATTACTTGTTGTTCCATGTTGACCAGTAATAGGAAGTTAAATAAGTCTTTGCATGGTGTGGTTCCAAAAAAAAAAACAATGATGGGAATTTAAAGCACACCCTTAAACAAAACAAATGGGCTATAAGCACTAGTTATGAGGCTTGTAAGACATGTTACCCATGCCTGAAGGTGTCCTCTAACTAAGGCCCTCTCTCACTTCCTACTTCTCTTTTCTTCTTAAAATAAGGAATGGTAGTTGTTCTTTGTGAGCACTCTTATGTCTCAAGGAGGTGAACCAATCTTAGAGTGGTGATGCAAAGTTATGGAACGTGATTGGTTTTGGTCTGGACTAAGGATGGATTTTTATTAGGTCATTTAACCACAAAATTTACAAGGGACTTTATGTAACCTTAATCAGAAACTCCATTTCACTCTCTCTCACATCCATCTATGCTTTTCATGCCTCACTTCATTGTCAATGTTCATGTTTTTATTCGATGTTCTAGTTTGATATGTCGAAATTCTTAGGTAGTTTCTTCTAAGTTTTCATGCTTGACTTTTCGTAACCATTAATCACCCATGGGGCGCATAGTCTCCTTCGTCTGAGGTTACGCAAGGGCAACAAGGGCATGTGCCTATGTTGGGAAGGACCCACTTGCATACCTTTTGGTTGGATTAGTTAAGTTCTTTACCCTTAGACATTCTCACAATCAAATCTCTTTGTGTGCCCCATCAATGACATCCAATTGTGTTCATCTTCACAATGTTTTTCAGTAAAATATTTTTATTATTGTTGTGATTTATTTAACACTCTTTAAGTATTTCACCACATTTGGACTTTTCAAAGTTTAATAATGGACTACTTATCCATTTCACCACATTTTTTATCCTTCCCACTAACACTATTAAAAGAATCAATCCACCATAATCACAACCTAGTCAACTCTAACTACCGATGAGATAAGGTACCTAAAAAGCTATATGTTACATGTTGTACACTAATCTACAATTTTGTTATGGTTGTAGTGGGAAGCGTGGACTAGACTAGAAGCAAAACTTTCTTCACTAAAGAAGAAGCAATAGAAGAATGCGCTAAGGATCATTCATGATCATTGAATCTTCTCCCTCACTCTTCAACTACCAAAGGAGTTGCATGTTAGTTTTGACCAGGGTGTTCAATTCTATTATCATGAACACTTAATTTTGTAAAACATTGTAAATCCATACACTTAGGCACTTAGAATTTGTTTGTTTCATCTGAGTTAATTTGCATGTCTATGAATAATCCCATACCTTCCCAATATTTTGTAATGGACTTTTTCCTCCTTTTGTTTACTTGAGGACGAGTTTTCATTTAGTCATGGAGGTATGATGAAGTGCATTTTTGTTAGCTCTGATATCAGAGCCTCAATATAAAATATCAGATATCAAGGCCCAGAAAGTGATGTCAGATACTCGATATCACGAGATGTGTGTTGACCTATAAATATAGTGCTTGGGCATACAATTTGGGCAGTAGTTTTGCCATAGCATAGTAGAGATCTTGTAGTTTCTTCTCTCCAGAGTTAGAATATTTTCCAAAGTGCCCATAGTAGATGGAATATTTTCCAAAGTTCCCACAATAGGAGTCATTGAGTGTATGGATCTTTATTTGAGCATTGTTGTACCTGAGCACATCAGTGTTCAACAATAAAGATGAGCTTTCTAATCAAACCTTGTAGCACCTTGGCTAGCTTAAATATTTTATTCATATATTTAATGTTCTATGCAATTTCATTTATTGTTTCCAATGATTAAGCTAAAGTAAGCTAGCTAGATTAAATAGCAATTAATTAAGCACACAAGTATGACCACTTCAAGCATGCGTATGATGCTTGGTAATCCTAGGAACGCTTGACATTTGGTAACTTAGCAATGTTATATGTGTTCAAGATGTGCACGGAAAGTGGGATTAGATACTTATATTAGGATAGTTAGTTATCAATTAGCAATTAGATTAGTTAAATTGAGTTTCAACCTATTTTTAATCATGGATCAAAAATATATAAAATAATAAAAATCATGTGCCTCAATTACACTTAACCATACAATTAAGCTTCACAAGTTTAGTTGAGATGACAACAATCATCTCGATTAGATTTCACGTCCTAGAACTAGTGTACTTAGGAACTTAAGGTCTACAAAATTTGACTAGATCATACGTGAATGCTTGTGATTCATATGGTTGGGTGTAGATGTTGACATTTAAAGTTGGAGCTGACAAAGATGTTAACATTGAAAATATTTCTAGAAGAAAGTTATATGCAAAGGAATTGGATTATATGGATATTGACTCTGATAGCAAGATACATGTGCCTCATGTAAGTAGAAGCTTCACATCATGCTTTAAGATTACTAATAAGTAGAACATTGAACTAAAAACAAATGTACCACCAACACCAACACCAACATGGACATCTAGAAGGAGAGCAGGAAAAGTCTTCAAGTAAGGTTGTATGACACGAATAATATCAGTACTCTAACATAAGAAACTTTTAGATTTCCTATGAAATATCAATTTGAAATTTTCTTGCATGTACAGATTTGTTGAATCTCCTTCTAAAAATGACACTAACAACACAAAGAGTGCTTAAAGTTCATCAGATTCAGAAGAGACACCTTTTTCAAAAGGACAAAATGTTGATCAAAATCTTGTAACTAGCATTGGTGAGTGCTTGTGAAATGTATGCTATGATAGTTAGATTGTTTTTTGTTTTTTTTTTTGTTTTTTTTTTTGATATTGTGAAAAATTTTCTATTAATATCTTGAGGTACATGATTCATTTAATTAATGCTCATATAGAGTAGTCTTTTGCTAAAGACCAACCTATAAAGGATGCAAATACTGGTTCTCAAAAAGGGAAAAGCAATAAGGCAAATGCCAATGCTCAACCACCTTCATTGTCAAAAGGACTTCTTGTGCAAACTAGCATAGCTTCATATGTAAATAAATTAGAGGAAAAGGTAATTATTTATTATGTTTTATCTTCTTGCTTGCTTTCCATCACAGTAATTTGAAAATGTTTAAATATAAACATAAATATTGCATAATTTCAATGTTTGGTATGAAATTTAAAAGATTGAGCAGCAATCATTCGTGACATGATCTGACATAAATACAACTATATTCATCTCATTACCAAGCACTTTCTTATGTAAACAATTTAATTGACTCAATCAGTTATAGTCGACATTTGCATATTGTACTTTTGTTTTTCATTGAGGAATTATTATTTATTCAATTTTCATATGAATAGATTATCTATAGGGAGTCATCACCTGGAGGCTTAATGCTTGTCCTACTAGGTAGAGTCTTGGGAAGACTGGTCGATGGGTGAAAGTGTACCCTCTTTTCTAGTGGTTGTGTTTAGGTTCAAACCCATGACTTATGGCCTAAAAATGAGTACCTTAAGCTCTTTTCTAGTGGTTGTGCCTAGGTTCAAACCCATGACTTACAACTTGAGAAATGAGCACCTTACCATCACTCCAAATGATGGCCTGTAATGTCTTGTCCTGTAGAATGTACATTATTATGCATCTAACTTCAAGTTAGTCTATCACTAAAAGCAAAGCAATATGAGTCTAACATAGCATTCACATAAAGTTTCCATTGGTTAGTAGACAGTCATCATGGAACTGATGATTCCATTATTTATGCAAGGGTTAATTCCAATCATGCATACTTTAATATTGAGCCAATTAAATAATTGCAAAGTGCAAGTGCATATGTAAAATTTTGTACTACCTATGAGTAATATAACAATACTAGTCTCTTCATAAATATGTAGAGGTCTTCTTTGACATAATCTGAGAATCCAATCTAGCTTGGAGTACCTACTTTATTATCTAGTTCTCAACTCCATTATTAATCACAACTCTAAATTCAATGAATTGGTAACAGAGATCATATCCTTGTTGATTCAGAAATTTATTGAACATTCCTTAATGTTCACCTATGTCTATTCCTTTTGTGTATGGCAACATTCTTACCATTAATTTTCTATTATTGATTATCTACAAAAACCCATTTAATTTTGCAATATGGTTTATAACTTTCTGCCAATTTATCAAAGCCAAGTTATTTGCAAAAAATGGGAGATGTGTGTGGAGATAACCTTATTTCAAAGCATGGTCATTTCATCCCATATATTTACCTGCATTTCCCTAATTCATCCATTAAGATATAATAGTAGGGTACAAGATGCAATGCTATTTTTCTTTAAATATTAGCATAAAATTGGAATGCATCTTCAATGCTCTATCCAAGAATTCAAATATAATTTGTCATAAGTTTTATTTAATGATAACTATGAATTCTATGCTGCATTGAGGTTTATTAATCATTTTTACAAATAGACTTTGATTGCTAAGTCTTAAATCTTAGAATGCTCACCCAGAAAAAAGGGTTTCCAATTAAGTTTCCTTGATTTTTTGTGATCATGTGCATAACTTAGCTTGCATTTCCTTGAGATACTTTGTTCTTTTTTTTTCTTTTCTAAACCATTGATCACAAAGGCAGAAGATTGCTAGAACAAAAGGTTGACATGTTTTTCCTCGCAATAGAATTCATGAAATTTGGTACCCTTTTATTTAATAACATTTTCAAGAAAAATGTTATTAATATCTCTTAATTTTTGATAAATTTAAATTTCAGCGAGAGGAAAGCAAAACATAGACACGTCAACTAAGAAATTCAATGTGCCATAAGTTTTTTTTTTTTTATTAATAATTTTTTGGGTTTATTTTGCATTCTACCATTTTGCCTAATTTTCTTCAATTATGTTCCATAGGATTCAATTGTAAATGTAAGTGATGATGAAGTAAGTAAATTTAATACATGATTTTTTCCTGTTTGTTTACTCTTGATTATGAAACTGAAATTGATCTTCTTTGGTACATTCACATTTAGATTCTATGCACTTATTGGATAGAATTCAGTCCTTAAAATTTTTTTAAAACCCCAATTTGTTTTAATGTCTTAGTATAACCTTTTGGGATTCAATTTTTGACCTACAATATGCAAGTCATGAATGAGTTATTACAATGCCATCACCTTTGACGTAATTCATAAATGTCAATTTTGTAGGTTGTAGAAGTTCAAGAGCAACCAAAGAAAAGAAAAGGGCATAAGCATGGTAGGTTTAGGTCATTTTACTATCTATTACATTAATTACTTATTTTTATATGATGTTGATATATTTTTTGAAAATGCAATCTAGTTTATCCCATTAGCATTTTACATATATTTTTATTGCCAGGCTTGGTTTATGCATCATCATATCATGTATGCAGATAAATATTAAAAGAAGGAAAGTGCCAAAATAAATAGTCAAAAATGTTATTTTAGACTGCACAATTTCAATTTTGTTTGGGTTAGCAAGAGTTTTATTTTTTAAAAAAATGGGTCTAGTTTATTGCACATAATTTAATCAAGGGAATCACCATTGGTGAGTGATTAAGAAAGATATGTATGAAAAATATGCACAGAATGTTTAGAGTTTTAGTCACAGGAGGTGCAATTGTGAATTTGAAAAAGGCAACCATTTTATTAAGAATTAGGGGTCATTGTAAGAATATGGACTCATGAAACAATGCAGAGTTATTAGTCTTACATTTAACAACTCATGGAAGGTGACCAATGGAGATACATGGTGACTTGTGAACATGCATCGCTTCATGAGTAATATAATTTGTGAACGTTACTAGAATAAGTAGCATTAAAAAGGAAGCATAAGAAAGAGCTGTTAATGCAAACCTATGATGCGCTATGTGAATCAATGAACAAGAAGGAGAGTAATTATGAGATTAACTCACAACTTACAAAAATGACAAGAGAACGTATTCACAATAAAGGTCATAACTTCTAAATGAAAGTTGACCTGTAGACATCGAGTTCATAGTTTAGGGTACCTATGAGAACTGATGTTGAGAGATAATTTATGATGATGTTAAATCCAAATCCAAATCCATCTCAACGTGTTAAAATATTTAATAGAAAATTATAAATAAAGAGATGTGAAAAATAAATTAATGGATGCATCTTTTTGGCCTATTGGCCAACTGTTAGTTTGTTAGAGTTTGTCACAGTAAATAAATAACATCATAACACTAGGCCAAGAGATAATGAACCTAGTGAGATAAGCATTACACCTCTATGTAATGACCCTTATTTATTAAGTAAGGATTAAAATATTTTTATTGTTAAAATCCTAATTTTTACATTCAAAGTATGTTGTGATCATTAAAATGGGCATAAGCATACCACATGTTAAGTTTCTAAAAAGTCATACTTAATCAAAACTATAGAAAAATTAATAGATTAAAGTGTTGATTAAAATTTAAGCATTAATACTTAAATGTTAATTTTAGTAAGGTCAAAGCGTTTTGAATTTTAACATCAATACATTTGAGTCTTTAATTAAATGGCATAAATATGTTTTGTACCTTTATAATATCATCATCATCCTAGCTTTATTTGAATTACATGGAGCTGGTTTTTCCCATAATTCACCTTTGTTAAGAGCCAAATTAATATTAATTTCAAAAATTTGGATATCCTTCTTTATTCTTACATTATTCTTCCTACTATTCCTCTTCTTCTTTTCCTTTTTTCTTCTCTTTTATTTTTTTGGTTTGTTTTGTTTTTTCCTTTTTTGGGGTTTCCCCTTTACTTCAATTAATCAACCTTTTCTAATAGGTATGACTTGGTCTTTCCTACACATGACAAAACCATCTAAAAAAACTTTGTATAGTCTGGTTGATAATACTATAGTAAAGGGCTTGTAGAAGATGCTAATCAAGTTATATGAACAACAATTAAGACCTAGTAAAGTTTTTCAAATGTGGATATTGTTTAAGTTAAAGATGAAGGAGAGTGACATAGTGGCCTAACATCTTTCTAATCTCAACATTTATTTTAAATAGCTAAAATCTTTAAAGAAATTTTTGGATGATGAGGTGAAATTATTACTGTTGATCTCTTCCCTTCCATATAGTTGAAAAAATGATAAATACAACTACAAGTGCAACATGTTTGGTGCTATATTTTGATACTAAAGCTATAAGCTATCAAATTGACAGTAGCAGAAGCTTTTCAAATTTGATTGAATTTTTATGGACGAAGTAATTTTTATCAAGGATACATAGTTGATGAATATGAACAAGGGAGAATTTCATAATTATAATTTAATTCAAAATATCGTTGTATTTGGAAATAATGATTTTCTATTTCATTGTGCTTTAAATTGTGTTTCAATGTGCTAATCATGCTTAATGTGCTAACAATAATGCAATATAGAACAAGAAATTTGCAACTTAACAGACCAAATTAATAGCCTCATAACTACAATTTAAGTATATTTCAAGTGACTTATGCTTGTCAATATATAAATTTGACCTAGAAAGTTTTTTCCCATGGAATGGAGCTCAAATAAGGGAACTCTAATGGCCTTTAAAAAAAAAAAAAAGAGGGGTGTGGGGTTTGCGTTCCCTTTTACATGATGGCTGCCCTTGAAAATATTTTTAATAACTTAATAGGTGATGACTTTTGGGCTTCCTGATTTATAGATAAAACATTAATATTACAAGGCTTTATTCCTATTTTCAAAGTCAACTAATTCCTAACTAATGTTCCCTATGTGTGGCAATGAGAATTTCACACTATGATCGATGTTCTCTACTTTAGTGTTAAATTTGTGTTGGTTGGAGTCATTTGATTTGTCTTCACTTGTGAATCATCATCTTCATTCATCCTTGTCATCCTAGTCTTGTTGTTCAAGAATTTAATTCTACAAGGCTATAGGATTTTGGTCACAAGATCTGCCAATTATTCACTTGTCTACACATCCTTTGTCTTGACTACTCCTTCCTTGAATTCTTGGTTGAGGGAATAGTATTTGTTGTCAAGATGTTTGGATCTCTTGTGAAGTAAATGTTCTTTTGAAAACTAGATCATCTACATAAAATGAAATCATGACTAAATTTTTTCTATCATGCTTATGATGTAATGTGGACTCAAATGGACATGACTTGTAATTTTTCTTAATTAGAAAATCTTTGATTCTTTGAAACTAAGCTCTATGTGCTTTTTTTAACAAAGTGCCTTTCTTAGTTTACAAACTTTGGTTTTGTATCTTTCTGAATGAAGCCTACTGGTTGACAAATATACATATCATCTTCTCTATTGCCATTTGGAGATGCTAAATTTATATTCATTTGATGCAATTTAAGATCTCTATGGGCTGCTAGAGACATTATGCATTTGATGGTTTCCAATCAATATGTTTCTGTTGCATAAAACATTTTATAACTAGTCTTGCTTTGTATGTAAAAAATTCACATTTCTCATTGTAGTTTTCTTTGAAATTCCACTTGTAGTTAATAATCTTTTCGCCTTTTGGTTTATCTACCAAATTCCATGTTTCATTTTTTATAATGGCATTACACTCCTACATTACTTGTTGCCAAACTTGATCCTTCAAAGCTTCATCAGCAATTTTAGGTTCATGACCAAGTGCTAAATAAGTGATATGACTTATGGCTTGTGATCTTTTATATCTTCTATCATAATTGTTGTCTAGAATTTTTTGTTTAGGATGATTTTTATTGACATAATTTTGGATGGTAAGAACTCTCCAATTTTTTTGCTTGTTGGATTTCCTTAATTTCTATCTTGTGCTCAACAAATCTGACATCCCTAGTTTAGTAACAAATTTTTTCAATTTGATTGTAACATTTATACTTGCTGGTTTTGTTATCATACCCTTAAAATATGCATTTAACACTTTTGTCCTCAAACTTGTCAAGTAATTGGTTTGGAATTTTTACATGGCACAAATCCAAACACTTTCATGCATTTCAAGTTAGGAATTCTCTTGTAGAGCAATTTAAAAGCTGTTTTGTCCTTGCTTGATGTAGTGATTAACCTATTAAGAATGTAAGTAGCTATGTGTATCAGTTGGCTCTAAGGGTAATTTGGCAAACATGCATGTTTCAACAAGCCTCTACTCATTTCTTGTATCATTCCATTCTTCTTTCTAGCTATTCCATTACTTTGAGGTACTTGACCATTTGTAATTTGTTTGTGGATTCTATTATTGTTATAATAATCTTCAAATTCTTGAGAAATAAAGTCTCGTTTCTTGTCTGATCTAATTGCTTGATTTTAAGGCCAAATCTGTTTTCCATTAGCTTATGAAAATTCTAGAAAGTACCAAGAGCCTAATTTTTTTAAATTAAGAATATAAGTCGAAGTAAATCTGGTGCAATTATCAATAATAACATTAAAAAATCTTCCACCTCCAAGTGCTATAGTTGGCATTGATCAAACAAGATCCATGTGTAATAATTCAAGGGGCATTTAATGTTTCTCCATGTGACTGTTATTAGATAAGGTCTTTCATTTACCTTTTAAACATACTTCACATGCCTCATTTAGTGTATTTCTAATGGTTTCTCCTTTTGTAGTTTTGTTTTTTATCAGTTTTTCAATGTTAGGATAAGATGCATGTCCTAACCTCCAATGCCATAATCTTGTTTCATCAAATTTTTGATTTTTCCTGATGACATTCTGTTGTTGCTTTTGGTCTTAAATAATTTTCTAGTGGTCTTCTTGTGATTGGTGGTCTTCTTGCTAATTTTCATGTGTCTCTTGATCCTCGTTGACATTTGAAATCTAATTTTCTTCAAAAATCTGATTTTGAATTTGATGCTTCAAGGCAAAAATTTTATTTTCAATTCATTGTATTCTAACTATTTCAAAATCTCCATTTGATATAATGCATTCATCTTCATGAAAAACCACATCATTGCCTTTTTAGGAAATCTGGCCAATTGGAGGTAGTAAATTTGCTATCTATGGTACTAGAAAAGATCATGCATATTGATTGGATGTCCATCATGAAGTTTTATCACTACTTTGCCAATGCTTTCAATGTTAATGAATTTACCATCTTCAATTTTGATTCTTTCAAGATCATTAACTGGATAAAATTTAATGAAATGTTCTTTGTAAGGAATCATGTGATTGGAACAACCATTGTTAGCAATCCAATTATTGGGTTCAACTTGCCTGATTAAGTTGAAGTTTGATGCTGAATATACTTTTCCTTCATTTGAATTTGTATGGTTTGAATTTTGATTTCTTTATTGCTATTTTTCATCTCCATTGAATGGTTTCTCTTGTTACAGAATTTGCAAAATTATAGTCTTGGATTGGAGTTGCTTTGTGGGAATTGTGAATTTTGGTTTCCAAAATGTCTTTCTCTATAATGGCCTCTAAAATTTGTACTTCTTTGGTTTTGATGTTTCTCTTAATTTTGTTACTTAGAATTATTTAATAAAGTAGGTCTTGAATTTTTCTTTTAATTAAACTTGTCTCTTCCTTTGAAATCTTTTTCACCTTTTCTGGCCATGTATGTCTGATCATGTGTGCATTTTTTCAGCTTTCTAATGTTTTCTAAAATCAACTCTTCAACTGTTGCATAACCCATGCATCTTGCCTGTAAGAAATTTTTCATTATATTCTTATATATGTTATTATTGCAAAGGGCAACAAAACTTTATGTATATTTTGTTTATCAATGAGTCCACATCCATATTCATATAGATCCCTCAAGCATCCATACATCCTTGCAAAAAAATTTTGTGTTCATGCAACAACGTATAGTCGAATTGTTTTAGGTTCAACACCCTTTCCCTTCCCCTTCCCCTTCCCCTTCTATCTCTAAATATTGAGTGCCTTAAGTAATTCTTATATATATATATCAATTTGTTCTAAATAGCTTAGATATTTTTCAAGCTTAGAAGTGGATATAAATTTTATGGAAGTTAACTTGTTTTATTTATGTAGATGCTGGAAAATAATGCATCTTTGCATTATTTTCTGTATATATTACATATTTCACCTTGAAGTTTATAAGTATATTTCATAAAGATTTAACAAAGGCTTCTTTGTCTCTTCTTATTTTAGGGAGTTTATACGTATCAATTTTTGTTGTCATATGCTGTTTTGGCATTCACTTCTTTTACATTGGACAGTTTGCAAA
>MNCI01030517.1:314825-371962 GCA_015680685.1 Gnetum montanum | reverse complement strand
GCAGAGTTATCTTTTGAGCACCTGTGATTTTGAATTGTTTGACTTTTTTACTGGTTCTGAATGTGAAAATAAAAATCAAAATTAGGTCAAACAAGATATCATGGTGTAAGTTAAGTGGGGAGCAATGCCTTATTGACATGTTGCACAGCTTTATCACTGTAAAAGTATACTATTAAAAAAATTGTGCTCTTCGAAAACTATAGAGATTTTTTTGCAAGTTCATGCTTTTATAAAGAGAAATTCTTTAACAAAAAATTTTAAGGCTATTTTTTGTCTAATAGAATCAATGACTATTTCCTTTCAGATGCAGTTAAAATTTTCAATTCCAATTTTAACATTCTAGATATTTGTGAAATTTCTTTCTTAAGGTTTTGAGATGTTTTCTGTAGCTGACCTCGTGTGTACTATTATAATATGATTGTTTATGCAGCCTCGTAATGATGAAAAAGATGAAGACCTGGTGGAATAAGCTGATCATGGGTTTCCAATGAATAAAAAAACAACTAAAAATGCATATTGTATTATGTGTCTAATTCAACTTGTCTTTAACATATTGAGAGAAATCAGCGAGACATAACCAATATCTAGTGAAGCATGTTGGTTGGTTCGTTGTAGGTGGAAATATTTACCTAGCCTTTTGTCTAATGATGGATGTTAGGATTTAAGTCAAAATAACGAATGTATTATGTTCACTAACCAAAGTTTTTGCAATCTACATTTTGAAATATTCTATAGAATTTCTATGACCACTCACAAAAAGGAAAGACATGTACAGGGCCTGTAATTACTACAACTCTATCTATGTATTTTGCAGGTGAATTTGCCACCAACTTATCGAAAAGTAATTCAAAATTCAAAATGTTCTAATATTTAGAGATCAGCTTTCTTATCTAGTAGTCTTACAAATTGTGGAGATGTCCAAAATAGCTTAGAAAACACAATTAAATAGACAAACATACTAAGGGATAACATAAGCATGACAAATCATGTATTTATGTTTGTCTATGCATTAGGGCACCTTCCTCAACTTGTGATATGGTGTTGTAGTGGAACCTCAAAATTCCTCAACACAATGATTCTTAATGCAAAAATTAACAATATGGTGTCATATTGGACATTGAAGCTGCACTTTCAATACTAATATCATTCAACAATGCCATACAATCTTGTTACACAATCTGATAATATTATTAATAATCACTGAGAATAATGTATAAGAATGAAATATTAATAAAATAAGTTTGTCTTTCTTATTTTTTTTGGGTAGCATTTTTTTTAAAATCAAGAATTTTGTGTTTTTTTACCTCATGAATTATTTAAAAAATTCACATGGATTTTTAAAAAATTATTCAATTTTTCTAGAAAGTTGATGGAATAGGTTGGTGAGTGGTGCAAACCTTTTTTTCTTTTACCTAAAATAGTAGGTTATTTTTCATTGATGTGGTAAAAAGTCATAAAATCTATAGTCCTTCATTATAGAGATTCACTTTTTTATGATGTTATTGTAGGTTATTTGAGATTAGTTCACAAAATTTTTGTATATTAATATTAATAAAGTGTACTTAAAATTTGTGACCTATAGGTTGGAGGTTCAATTCTGGATGATTATATTGAGATATATAAATACTTTGCAAAAGCTAATGTTTATATATGACTTCCACAAAAATGGATGGTTGGTACTCAACTTTAATTGATTTAAAGTAATACATCAAAACTAATTAGTAGCTCTTTGGTTGAAGGGGGTGGACGGATTGTCACAAGGCCATATTTATTGTAAAGAAAGTACATTCCAAGATAGAAATCCAACATGATACTTGAGAAGAATTAATAATGCCTATTAGTTATTATTTGAATTAGTAATATCTTAATTGTAAATCCTTGTTAAATAATGAGCTAATCTAGTTCTTCAATTGAACCTTGTTGTAAAGCAACTAGGTTATCTTTTGAGTTGTATCCTAATTGAATAGACAATGAAGTTTTAGCTTAATGGTAAGATTGGTTTAATCCTAGTAGGCAATATTTTATGATAAAATTCTAACTGGACTATATGTCTTAAGGGGAAATACTGGAATTAAAATTGAAATTTTATTACGTTCAAAGACCCATAGGATATATTGGATAGATATTACATTTTCATGAAAAAGAATGATAGACTCTACAAATTGGCCAAGCACCAAGGGGGTAATGAAAATAGAAGTTATAACATATATTTTTCATACCTTTTATAGTAGTGGAGATCAAGGTAGTATCATCTATATACAAAAGAAGATTCACTAATTGGGATCCCATTTTAATAGCATGACTATCTTGCATATTGCATAACCACTCTTGCATTTCATTAATAAAGCTACCAAAGAGAGTTGGAGAAAGAAGATAAACTACTTTAACTCTAATTTTTCTTTAGAACTCAAAAAGTTTTCTTTGAAGTTTTAATAGTATTTTCAATAATTACTTTCTCATACAATTTTTGAGTTACTACAACCAATTTTGAAGGGAGCTCAATTTTATGCAAACAAATAAAAACTTTTTGATTAGGCTTTTTTACAAACTCCATGCAATGTAACTAAGTGATCAATAGTGGAATGATTTTGTCTAAAACATGCTTGACACTTGACCTAATTAACTTCAGCCTAAGAATTGATTCTCTTTTCTAAGAAAATGCTCAAAACCTTAGCAAAACTATTTTTCACAATTCTTTGATAATTCTTTAAATTATTTTTATCCCCCTTTTCATATAATAAGATAGCTTTACTAGTTCTCCAATGTTGATCTAATACTTGATCCATTATTGAATTTCATATGTACCAAATTTCTCTATACATAGTAGGTCCTGCTTCCTATAATAATTTTTTATATAAACCATATGAATCTATAGCTTGTCAAAGATTAGCAACAGAATAAGGTCCCTTTAAGCAATTTGTATTAGAAATTTCAACTTTGTTGACATTGATTTTGGCCACCATGAGTTCAACCATGAGTGATAGGATGGTTGTGTTGTAATTCCATGAGTTTTGATATTTTACCACATGTCATGGTAGCTTACCATAGGTTGTGGTTAAGTCATGCTCAATACCATGAGGCCCCTACAAATTATGGTCTCTAAAAGCTAGAGAAAAAATCATCTCTAAGCCAACCATGAGTCATGGTTAGGTTGTGGTACCTCTTGTATTGCAAATTTTGTTCCATAAGTAGATCATGAGTTGTGGTCACTCATCATGTGTTGCGGTGAGCTTGTGGTTTCAACCACGAGTTGTGGTAAGGTCATCGCCACTTGGAAATTCTTCTATTTTCACCACAAATGATCATGAAATTGTGGTTCTACAAAAAATAGAGCATGATAGAGAAACAAATTTTGAAACTAATCTCTGTAAAGATAAAGAGCCCAATCTTCATAAATAAGAGTAGAAATATGTTCCAAGGTTTCTAAACATGTTAAGGCAAGCTTGAATTAGGAGATAAATATCAAACACATGTCCAATCCTTCTAAAGTGTAAAACATTCAACTCAGAAAACATATATAAACCTATTGAATCCTCCCTCAGATCTCTTCAAATGCTCTTACAAATTTGAAATAAACATGACAATTAATTCATATAAGCTAGAGAATTTGAGAAAAGAACCTATGAAAGGGGGATTTCCTCTTGATGATGTGAGAGTAATTTTGTAAAAATACAAGAAAGAAAAAAGGAAGAAGCTAGGAGAGTTTGCCAAGCATATAAAGCTTGCAGAAGACCACTCAAGAATTTAAGGAAGGGAGACCTTCTATTCACTACAACTCAACAATGAAAGACAAGTTACAAGGGAAGGGGTTCACCCCCTTTTTATACTTTTTTGTGAAGGATTTTACCTCTTTGAAAATGAGCCACACTTGAAGCTCTTGCCTCCTTCTTGCTCTTTTTAGCAATTTGCTCAATTCCTAACCTTCTAGGATCCCTTTTCTTGAAACAAAGATAATTATAAGTCCTAATACATCAAAGTAAGCACACCAACATCAAAACAAATACTATCACTACATCTTACTCTATTTAACATCAAAATAAATAGAGATGGAGGAGTTGGAAGGCATACATCCACATTATTTCTAACACAGCTTTACTTTATGCTAGCTTTTTAATATCCTCTATGATTTCCTCAAAGAGTACATTGAAGAAGTTCTTGGTGTACACTAATAGTAGAATTTTCATCTTTTCCTATAAATAGTTTATTTTCAAACCATTATATATCTTGAAAAGAAAAATTAAATGATAAAGAGGCTTGATGATAAAAACATTGCCAGAATTGTCTCGCCTTCTTTTTAATGGTATGAGTAAAATATTCTTGTCACTCCCTAGTAAATTTTCTCCTCTTGGTTCTAATATTATATGCTTAACTAAACTTTGTTTGTGTTTCTTATTTGCATTCTTAAGGTTCTATTTAGCCTACACATAATCCTCATCACACCAAGTCTTATAAGTACTTTGTTGTTATGAATGCATAACTTGCTTAGTTATTGTAAGAAAATTTTGCTCAAGCTACTTCTGCTATCTTTCAAGATTTCATTTATTATTTTCTACATTGATATATTTTTCCTTGACTTTTGGAATGACTCTCTACTAAATTTTTTTTGTTCCTATATTTTGTTATATAACAAGAAATTATAATTTACAATAAAAACTCTAAATGATGGCAAGACTCCAACAAATCCTCTCCAACTTTCAACTCTAATGAGCAGTAAGGTACTCGTACGCTCAACCATAGGAATACAAGCATGTATGCATGATCCGATCACACTCCATGGATGGACTAGTTGTGGCACCTAGACAATTATACATTGATTACAATTCTTTATCTTTCCACTTGGACTAGTATTTGCTTTTTCACATATGGTGTAGTCCAGAGTGACATGTATGATGTGATCCTTGCTACTATGCTACTCCTAAGGACAATAAGAGATAACTTATTAAGCTAATGGGAAATAGGAAATAAGATCTAATCTAGGCCAAGTGTGATGGGCATCTATCCCTAATCATCCATATGCATCTTGGACTTCATGTACTACTTCTGGGATGACCAAGCGAACATCACTTAAAGCACTACTCAATATGCTACTAGGTTACCACGTAGTTATACTTAAATGTTTGTGATTAAGGTGTACTCATTTAGAATGGCATCTCAAAGAATGACGAGCCAACTTTTTAATTCTGCCTGATGGGCAAGGGCATAAGTATCTAGAATGGCTTGCCAATCAATGTTTTTAGCACTAAGGGAGTTGATATGTGCCTTGGCCATTTGGAGTTCCTTCTCAATGATTTCCTTGTACATACCCACCTGGTCACAGAAGTTCTCCTTTAATCTTTCATGCTTCTTAGCCTCATTTTGCCACATGCATATTTCAATAGCCATCTTCTGTTGGATGGTGTGTACCTCCTCCATTAAGAGGGTTCTATTTTCTTTGGCTAAGTGACTTATATCTTAGTTGACTCTTATTAATTGTTCTTTCATTTGTTGGAAACTTTCTTTGAGAATGTTTTTCTATTTTTCAACTATCATCAACCAAAGATTTTCAGTAGCAAGTAGTTTATTCTCTTCTTCTAAGGCCTTGAGAGCTTTAACATGTGCATACGTCTGAGCTTGTGCTTTTGAAACATTCTAATCAGCCCTCTCTTTTTTCATCACCACCCTTCTATTCTCCATTAATAATTCATTCAGTTACTTTGTTTTAAAGGATTATAACTGATCAGCTGCAACAAATTGGGATAGATCCCACCATTCAGCTTATAGGATGATGAACTTTTCTTGGAGTCTCTACAACTCATCTTCTGCATGTTCGACCCTAACCTTAGCCATGATAAACTTCCCTTTAGTGGAAATGAGGTTTGATTGTGCCACTGTGACATCTTGGGGGATGTCAAACAAGGATGTCATAACTTATCCTATTTGTAGCAAGTAATTCAAATCATCCTCATGTTCTGTAGGAGTCGTTGAGGTACTAGCCAACTCTTGAGCATCTCGTGCTCCTATGAAATCTACTAGTGGCACAATAAAAATGTTAAACAATTCTTTGATATTGTTTGTGACCACCTCTACTGCTCTAGCTACATTCTGGTGTTGCATAATGACCACTGTGGCACCTTCACCAATTTCTAATTTTCACTTGGAATGATGTAGCATTTCCAGAGATCTATTGTGACCAGTGTGATTTCCCTCCTCTTAATTGGATTAAGACTTCACCCCTTGTAGGATCAATTGATATGTTGGGCTATACAACATCATCGATCACCTTGAAGAGATTGGCCTCATCTCTGATACCCCAACTGACCATCTCAGTGATTGCCCTAAGATGCCTCATCAATAGTCAGTAATCTCGTGGTAGTAGTGGTAGTTGCTAGTCTTGTTGGCTTATGGACTATGTGCTAGGCCCTGCTTCTTGTTATTGGCTAGGCCTTATGTCCAAAAGTTGGCTAGGCCCTGCCATTTGAGGTGCAATGGGCCCAATCATCTATTCTTGTTCAAGCTCCAACGTCTCATCAACATATTTTCTTGGTGTTAGTGGCTTGACTAATTCAGCATATGAAGCATTCTAAGCTTTTTTAAGGACATTATTAGTGTACCCCAGAATTCCAGCACACCAGCATAGCTTTCTAATTAGACATGGAAAGGGTAGTGTGAACTTTCCTATCTTCTATTCTTCAAACCACCTTAATATTTCTATTAATATATAGGAGAAAAATTAGCATCAACCTTGCCCATTAAAATTACACTTCCTCTTGTCACATAGGTAGAAATTTTGTTTAACCCCTTTATTGGGAAAATATGATAGGTGTCAATTTTAAAGTAAATTCTCTCTTTAGGGTTAATTCTTCATATGTCTTATCTTCTTTTCCAAATGCCCTTTTTAACCATACTTTTTTAACATTTGCATCAGAGCGAGTAGAAAATTGAGCAACTTTGGGCCCTCTATTTGGAAGATTCAAAACTTCCATAGTGGCCTTTCTGGAAAAATCTATAAATTCTACCAATACCAATGGCGGTGCCCTCTTCTTTATTGTGCCAAAACTAATATGTTTTACCCAAATACCATTCTCCACTCTCCAAGAGGATAGGCCATAGTGGAGATCTCTTAAGTAGATCCTTGATTGGTTCAGGGGTGAATTCGGAAAAAGGCCCAAAATTAAGTTCCACAATCACTATAGAGGATGTGGACTTTTCCCGAATGGCTTGAACACATTATGGGGACAACATGACGTGTTGTCCTTGTTCTAGCACCCTGACCTCTCCACCTTTTTCTTAGTCAAATTATGCAGTCACATGAGTTTCTTGATGGATGCTGAATGATTGTGCCTCTTGCTCTACATGTTTTGCATGAGGTCTTTGGCCTCTACCTCTTCTCAAGCATTTAGTTGCACCTTGAGAAGGTCCTCCCAGTTGTCCTCTTTTAGAGGTCATCTATAATTACACAAGGACTAATTGCTAGTAAGGTTATTTAAAGAAATGTGGTTATCTTATACCTTACTCATTACCTTTAATAAATGTTTAATTCTTTTCTTAGTGTGATTCTAGAGTTAGAAATTTTTCAAGTTACCCTAAAAGTTTAATGTTGGACCTAATCTATTTAGGTGGCACATATAATAACTTAGATGACTTGGGTGAAGGGAGAATATTAATTTGGCATGAATTTCTGATAATACCTACCCCTATGATATCCTTCAGGCAATAGTAAATTTTGAAAAAATTATGCACAAGTTGTACAATACCCCTTCCCCATGACTAAGTTGAACACTCTAGGTTTAATTAGGTTCAATCAAAAAAGAAATCAAAGTGTCGAAAGAAAAATATTAAAAGTTGAATTTAGACTCCCAAAGCTTTGAAAATTGTGGAAGAAAATTTGAACAACTCCCCATATGTCAACTATTGAAAATGACATGTGTAGTGCGTGGGGGTCCCCTATAGATACTTTTTATGGATGCAATATCGCATACGCGATAGCACATACCCAATATCATTTCAGACCTAGTATCGAGTACTCGATATCATGTCCCAACCAACATAAGGTACTTAGTAGAATTTATGATTATTCAAGTTTTCAGGGCCAAAATTGAAGGATTTGAGATAGATTCAAAAGGTCTGGGGTAATGGCAAGTGGGAATGGAGGCATACAATGAAGTTCTTTGAAAAGGATGAGGAAAAAGGACATGTAATGGTTCTAAGGAATGTTTGATTAAAATTATGACAAAGGAAAGAATAGATTCGACAATGGAATACTCAAATGGTATAAAATGATGTGGTGATGTGCAACAAGTACAAATTACAAAAGTCACGCAAGTGGATCCTTCTCAAAGTAGGTTCCAACCTATAATGCCCTTGCCTAACCACACCTTAAAATTTTTGTAGGCACTAGAAGGGTTAAATGTAATGTGTACCTATGCAGCAAAACACGCACATGTTAAGTACCACTACTATGAGGTACAAATTTTATGCCACAAAAGACACAAGTTAGAAGTACCTAGACCATGAGATGAGACAAATTGTAGAAGGGATTGCAGAGATCAGGACATGAGGTAACTTACCTTGGGCATAATGAATCCTAAGTGTTGTGCATGATTAAACTACCATTAGCCTTTCAAAACCAAGTCCACACCTTTGATCAATGACATTGTATTATTTCATCCCAATGATAAACAACCATAGGAGCATCATGACAGCAAGGAGTATGATCACTTAGCATTTTGTGCAAGGGAGGAGTAATTTGAATTTTTTTTCAGCACATTTTTTTTTGTGCTTTTTTTTTCTTTTTCTTTTTTTTTTTTTTGCTTCACTTCTTACTTTCATTCTTTGCTTTCTTCTTCTTTTCTTTTTCTTCTTCTGGTCACTTTTGCACTTGATCTTTCCCAAAGGTGATCTGGAGAAGCCACCAATCTTCAAGCATGGGTGCATTCTAGTGGGACCCCCCAGAATAGCATTGAATTCCTTTATTGAGTGTCTTTATTACAACTCTTACTTCCATTGTTCATTAGATCTACAAGGATCTCAATAGAACCAAGCTACATGATAGCACATACAGATCTCACCAAAGAGAATCCACAAGTCCCCTTGATGTCACACCCTTTTCATTCCCTCTTGGTCCATCACTCTTCGCTTTGGGCATAATGAGTACCAAGTTACTTTAAGTTTTGATGATAACAAGAATATCATCATACCCAGAGCAAGAACCTCTTATTAATAGAATGGGTGGGTGGATGTTGTGCACTCATTGTCCAAATAATTACTCACCTATTACTTGATAACATATAGCAACCCTTGACTGACTGCTTACATGAGTATTTTATTCATAGATGAGATTACCCACAAAAATATAAAACAACAATATTGGAAAATAAGAAATTAGAAAACAACAAAAAAATTGAAAAACAAAAAATTGTAAAACCAAAGAAAAGAAAATACATTTACTAATTCTACTTGTTAGAATAGGGGGTATTCCCCATGACTAAACCTTTGATCATGGTGAGAATTAATAAATGAAAAGTTAGAATCCATGCATGTTGGAATTTTGGGGTTCGTTCATATCCAAATCATTAGGTGTCTTTTGGTGTAGTGGTAGGAACGTACCCAAATCAAGGTTCACACACTTGATTAAAGTAGACATAGTGGGACAAATTATAAGATGTGGTCATGTGATAAGAATCTAACCCACTATGGCACTCGTGACCATAGGATGGTATGCAAGGATCGATATGTCTCCTCATGTTATATTCATTGGGCCGCATGGTTGTTGGAGTATTAATTGGTGTCTTGGATAAAGTAATAGGAGGTGTTGAGCTTAAAGAGGAAGGTGCATCACGATGTTGGTCTTATGCTAAGTTGGAAGATGCAGTGGTTTCAAGACCATGCTATCTCTTTCTACGGCCATGCCTAAAGAAAGGATGCTTCTGACATTGTGGAGGACTTGCACTATTGTTGATAGTAGCAGCATAAGTAATGTTCGTTGGTTGGTGTTATGGTGCAAAACCTTCTGGTACAACTAGTGGCAATCTAGAAGGAGATAAAGGATGAGAATATTGAGAAGAAGAAGAAGTGTAAGGAACATGAGGTGGTGATCTCATAGTAGAGGACATGGGTGGATGATACTCAGGAGAGTGATAACGATGAGGTGAAGTAAAGGATGTTGATTTAGTTTGAGAAATAGGGTGTTGAACATAATAAGCACTCGGTTTTAGGTGATACAAAGGGTGTGGCTATATTGGCAATGGCCTCCCCCATGACTAGGGATTTTTCCACTACAGTTGAGCACAGTACTTCTCTACAAAATCTAGATGTAACATTCTTTCCCAATGCTCATGTAATGTGACAAGATTGGGAATTGGCCTTCTGGGTGATCATACAACTAAAAATCACATCAATACTTATGATTTGTGGTTGAGCCCCTATCCTCATTTTCTTCAACCCTACTTTCTGACTATCAAATGATGTTCTATCCTATTTCTAGGTTTGGTATCCTCTATTTGTTTTAATCATCAAAGTTATCTTGCATGGGTCCCCCTCTAATAATGTCTACATATTCTTGACATTTTTCATGTACCCACTCCATCATCTTGTTGATCTTTGCCTTGATTTCATCTAGTCATTTTAATATTGGCAAAGATAGGAACAGTTTCACCTCCTTGAGGTGAGTTGATTTCTCCTCTTCATAATTATGGACCTCTATTATTTCAAGAGTTTGGTCCTGTTGAGGTTTTCTAACATTCCCCCATTTGACTATTTCTCCTTCTTCTTGTTCTACCTACTTGGAATTGATGGGTTTGTAGTTCATATAGTTGACCTAGGGCATACATCCCTAGGGTCTCCCTTGTTTCATTCTAAAGCCCATCCATGATGTGATACATTAGCCTTTCCTTGGAGAACCCATGGTCTGGGCATTTGTTTAACAAAGAGTAATATCTTTCTAAGACCATGTCCAAGGGTTCATGTTGCCCTTGTTTCCACTCTTGGATTTGTCTCCTCAAGGCTGACACTCTTGCATAGGTTTGATATCTTTCATTGAAAAGGTTTACCATTGTAGGCCAATGGTGAATTGAATTCAATTTTAAAGACATGTACCACATTTCAGCTTGGCCAACGAGTGTCATAGGGAAGAGCTTAAGCCTTTGCCACCCATTCTTAATGTTGTTCCATACACAGGAATCATAGAAGGCTTGTAAATGACGTTGTGGATCTAAATCATAGCCTCCTGAGAACTTAGGAAATTTGTTTAAATCAAGCCTAGGTAGACGGCTTTCCTTGTGGTTCCTGTAGGATATCTGAATGGCCTCTATTATATGCATTAGGATCGTAATGGCCAGCAAGGGTTCATCATCACTAAATAGGTTGTGAGTTCGTGAGTTGCAACAATGTTGTCTATGTTCATGTTGGCATTCATGATTTTGCTCATGGGTTCAATTTTTATTTCTACATTGATCCCATAAGGAATAGTCATCCATGTCACAAATTTTTGTTGAAAGAGCAAAGGACAAGAAGGAATTGGAAGACTCATCATGACTTTTGTAAGTCTCCCAATCATCCCCTTATGTACTCTTGCTACCCGTTGAGAAGGTCCTAAGCCTTACAAGCCCCCTCGTTCTAGGGGATGTCCCATCTTCACTCATGATGTCTAAGTTGGATGACAAAAGTCCTTGAGTATCGTTGGGGTTTCTATGAACATATGAAACTTCTACATAAGATTGAGTACTCCAAACTTCTTCTTCATCATAAATTTCATTGGTTCTCTAATGAATTATCTTGCTAGATGTTGTGTTATCATTGTCTTGTGAAAGAGACATTGTCATGAATTGTGTGTGACTTAATTGAGTTTAATTTCTTTATTTGAAAGATATATCATTTTATAGAGATCTTGTATGATATAACTAATCTAGATAACTAGCATCATCCCTGGCAATGGTGCCAATGATGAGCGGTGAGGTACCCCTATGCTCAACCATACAAATATGAGTGTGTACGTGTGATCCAATTCAACTTTGTGGATGGACTAGTTGTGACATCTAGATGGTTATACATTGATCACAGTTCACTGTCTTTCCACTTGGACTAGTATTTTTTTTGTCACGTATGGTTTAGTCCAAAGTGAGGTGTATGATGTGATCCCTACTACTATGCTACTCCTAAGGACAATAAGAGATAGCTTATTAAGCTAATGGGCAATAGGAAATAAGATCTAAGCTAGCCCAAGTGTGATGGGCATCCATCCCTAATCATCCATACGCATCTTAGACTTCATGTACTACTTTTGGGATGACTAAGTGTACATCACTTGAAGTACTACTCGATACACTACTAGGTTACCATGTAGTTATACTTAAATGCTCGTGATTAAGGCGTACTCATTTCGCATTAACAATAGAAATAGTAAATGATGATAAAATAAATATTAACTAAGAAAATAGCAATAAATAATCACCAATTAAAACAATTAAAAGCTAAGTGAATGCTACAATGATGGAGTAATCTCAATCTTTATTGTCGATCGTGTGCGTGTCCAAGTACGTCACACTCAAACAAAGGTGTCATACAATTACAAACATCACATTGCAGGCATGCACTAAGAATAACTGAAAGCTAAACTACCAAAAGAAAAGAACTTTTAATTCCCTAACAATCTAACTCCCCCTTGTTGTGTGCCTGAGTGTTGTATTTGTAGGCTAACACAAGAATCACGATATCGTGTATATGATATCGTATCTAGGCTGCAATATCGTATCTAGTCTGCAATATCGCATACCCAATATCAGGGCTTGGCAAAATGTGATTCATCAAACTCCTTTATAAATTCAATGTTTTCATAAGAACATAAAAGAAAATCAATGCAACAATTACATCAAGGTCTTGTAAAAGTAAATGATAAAAATTAAGGAAATCTTGCAAGGCCATTACAAGTGACAAAAATAAACATTTTCATCCATTCTAATAGTTTTTGATACTTCTTATTGATAGTGGCACCTACAAAATGTTGTGCCTAATTATGAAATTTAACAATGTATAAACTATCAATAAAATCTACACATACATATATCCTTTTTTAAAAAATTTCTCTAATATGTCTATCTAAGAATTAGAAAGGATGATCACAAGATAACTCTATAATATCATACAATGTAGCATCTCTAAGGACAAAATAGCATATGGTAAGAAAAGCACAACCATGATCACATAATATTTTTAGCCAAATGTATTATATATGATCATCAATTTTTGAGAAAAGTACAAAATTTTTAAGAAATTTCCTCACTTATATTTTGATTGGATAAGATGTTTATGGGGAAGGAGGGTTGGAAGAGGATTGAATGTTGGACTCCAAAAATAAAATATATTATAAAGAAAAAGGTGAGTAAAACTATAAAAAAGCATTAAAGGGAGGTGAAAACATAAAAGGAATGGCCAAACCGTTTTGGGGATGCCTTTTAGGTTTTCTTTCCTATAATCATTTGGAAATCAACTAAATCAATAATAGAATTTTGTGAGGTCTTAGGATATTTCTTTCTCCTTAGTGATAAATAATTCTTTGGAATTGAACTAACTATAACATTTCTTGAAGGCACATTTTTTCAAGTAGTATTAAATGAAAAGGAAGCATTAGCTACTGAAACTTCATCAAAAGAAACCTTAGCATGGTATGAAACATCTTGTTCCTAATGTGCTTACATTAGCTTATTATGGAGGATGAAAGAAAATGAGTTAAACATATGATTCTAGTAATGGAAATAGTGGCATAATTTTGAAAGCTTGTAATACAAAATTAATTACAAATAATTAATTCCATTATCATACATAAGAATTTCTAGTTTAAGCGAGTCAAGATCTACATCAATCATATATAAACTTTAGTAAAAATGACTATATACATCCAAGAATTCAAAATACTTCAATGGTTTAATTAAAAAGATAATTTTCTTTTAGGTTTTTTAAAAATCAACATTAGATTCAGAAATTTAACAAAACAAAGAATATTCTAATTCTCAGGAGATGTTGTATAAAATATATGAGTCCACTTTTGAATAATACAAAAAGCATGATGATGATAAAAACTACTAATGTTTAAGGTCATAGAAGCCATTGTTAAATCAACAAATTCTAGTAATAGAAATGTATTTGAAAGATAACATACATGAAGAGCTTGTAGACATCGATCCTTTCAAATAATATTTAAATTCTAAATGTTTAAATATTGAGATAAATAACTAAGACTTTTCATGTAAAAGTTTAAATGATAATTAGTTTTGGGTTCTAACAACAATATTTAAATAATTCTATCTAAAACACTAGCACCATCCTTGGTAATGGCACCAATTATGAGTGGCACAATAACCCTACATCCAACTATATGAATCATAAGCATTCATGCATGATCTGGTCAAATTCTATGGATGGAAACTAGTTGGATGTTGATAAATTAAATATCATAGCTTAAGATATGATGTATTGGGTCATAGTCATGCATATAAATATAAGCCCATCATTGTGTCCAACTGATCTTCTGGTAAAATACTTAGTAGAATTCTTATAGTTTTTTTTTCATGATTTTAGAGTTGTGAGTAACTACAATATGGTGATTCACAATTTTCTAACATCAATGTGGTGATTAACAGTTGTGTAACATATTTATTCAAGAGGAGTGTAACTAGATGCATTCCATGTTTGACAATAAAGATCAAGATTTTTCTTCACCATTGCAACATCTCACATAGATTAGATTTACATTCCTATGTCATTTACTTTTATTATATCATTTACATTTTCATCTTCATTAGTATTGATGATTATACTAGGCTAGGGCATGTTCAACAGGCCAAGAACATATGCTAATCATTGTTAGGCTAGCTTAGTTTCACATTTCTGTTGTCCATTAGAAAATAAAAATTATATTTACTTCATTATGTTTTACTTTAGCATACATAGAGCTCATTAACATTAGTATATCATATACCTTACCATGAGTTAAACAAAAGAATTGTGCTTCACTAACTCTAGTAGGAAGATGACAATTGTATACACATTGTTAACATGCTAGTATGTGATATTGTTCCATCCATTGATTATGATCTAGTCACTTATGTACATTTGTGATTTGTATGATTAGACATTAGAAACTCTTACTACTCATCATTGGCACCATTCCCAAGGATGGTATCAACATACACTAGTTAGTTGATCTTATTAAGAGTTCGTTATGTTTGCTAGTGAACGAATTAGAGAGATTTGAAATAACAAAGTACATGATGGTAGCTATGGAGAATGATGCTAATGAATGTTTTTGGATGGTAGAGCTTGGTTCCAAAATCAATAGTCCTTCAATCACTTGAATCATCCTCTAATCAACTGAAAAATCCCATAGGTCAATTAATTAGACTTAAGGTCAACTTACCTAAGAGCTCATCAAACTTAGATGGGAAAATACACACAGTTAAGGTTGATGAACCTTGCTTAAGGTTGATCTACTTGGAAGCTAGTGAAGATGAAAGAATATGATACATTGTTAAGGTTGACCAACTTAAAATGTATGAAAGTTTAGTGCTAGAAAAAAGAAGCATACTTAAGGTCATCTAATTGGTTTATAGGTTACTTGACGTGATACCACTAGCCTATGATAGTTCACCAATTCTAGACACCCAACATTAAGAAGGAAAATCATGTTAAATGCTTGTGTATTGTGCTACAAGAGCAGTAGGTAAACTAACCTTAGTTAAGATTGGCCTTTCAAGGAAAAAATAATAAAAATAAAAAAGGCCAAAAAATCAAAAGTCCCTTGAATGTTGTGAGACAAAAAAAATATTAAGAAATGAAAGTTTCCATTTGTCTATGAAGCAGAAGATTTATCCAAGGATATCATTCCTCTCATGGTCATTGGTACATAGATGGAGATGAATTATTGGACCAAGATTGGTATTTCAGTAGCAACAATCAAGATCGAAGTAAGTTTTAGAAATCTTGAATGTATAAGGAAAAAAGCTAAATTGAAAATCACTATCTCTATTTGTATTCTTATACCCTTATTATTTTATCCTTTGCATGATCTACACTTGTATTGGATGCAATTAGATGTACTAAGAGATCCTAATAACATCATTTTTATTTCCCTTTGTTTTAAGATCTAGTTTAAGATTTTAAGCCTTTAAATCTTGATTATATGAAAGGGATACTAGAAACCCTTGAAACTAGCATTTTTTTTTATGGATTTGAAGATTGAAAGGGAACCTAAGAATTGAAGATATTGGATACGCCTGCAGAGTGGTCTAGGCCCAAGCTAAACCACTATGAATCTTCTATGTATTAACTTTAGCATCTTTAAAATATGTATCTTTCAAACATATAGTAATTTCTAAACATACACTTAAGTAATGATTAATCAACATGGTGTTAACACATAAAGACATTTTTCCACATACTAATGATATTAATGAAAGTAATGATAAGATGCACATTTAAAAAAATTGGAATGGATCAATGCAAACTAGGATTTTCTATGCTTATATAGATTCATATTATCTTGAATTCACTTTTATCTTTCATTAGGATGAATAATTCAAATGGATAAATTTACAAGGTAACATTATATTATCACTAGAGCATTTAGCTCCATCCATGCTTCAAGCAACACTTCTTAGATAAGGCCTTGGTCACATGCATGGAGGTTATCAAGTCATGAAGAACATGAATAGACCCTATTAATTAATAGAAGCCAAATTTATGAAGTATGTTATCATGGAAGATACATATGAGCAAGAAGAAAGAAAATAAGCACCTCAAGCAATTGTAATCTTCAAAAAGGAAGATATTGAGTATTAAGATGAAAAGCCTCATCATCATTAATCTCATTCTTATTCATCTATGCTAGAAGCTAAATATTTTGTACAATAAAAGCTATGTTCCACTTTAGCAAAAACTCTTCAAAGGAAGGAGATAGATCCTAGAATCTAAAGAAACCCAAGGCTAAGAAGCTCTAGCAGATATAGAAGAGAAGAACCAAGGAGCCATAATAGGAGAACTAGGAAGCATTGTTTTCTAAGTCCTTCATCCTCTATCATACTTGTCAATAGATTTTGATAAAGGAAAATGTAGAAATGAAGAAGAGAACATGAAGAAATAAAGAATGAGCACTTGACAATGAGAGAAGAAGAAATCATAACAAATACCTAGAGATAAGAAGACATCATGATGCAGATGAAAGTAAAAGAGAACAAAAAAGGAGAACAGAGTAGAAGCATAAAGGAGTATATGAAGAAAAGCATCAAAGGAATCACTACTACAATCAATATGACAAGGCCAATGATTATGACAAGCCTGAATTTCTTAAGATCATACACTACAACCATAAGTTCTTTTTCTATAGTGGTGTAATTTAATTATGTGTCCATAATACTCATACTTGCACAATGGATATATTATGAACATTTTTTATCATCCATTTGTGTAAGTATTACTCCCAATGCATAATGAAATGCATCTTTCATGATGTGAAGTGGTCAAGACCAATTAGGGGCATGTAGAATTAGAGTTTCCATAAGCTTTTGCTTTAAGTATTGGCATGCTTATTCATGTTCCTTGGTCCATTTGAATGATGCATCCTTCTTGGTAAGCTCCATTAGTAGCTTGGAAATTTAGAGAAATTTTCTATAAAACACACCCAGGAAATGATCTCACATCTTTGATCATTTGAGGTTTTCTGGTGATTCCTTGGATAACCCTTATCTTTTCAGGATCTAGCTTAATTTCTTTTTCTAAAATTCAATGTTCTAGAACAATGCCCACCTTAATCATCAAATGTCTCTTATGCTAGTTGAGTCACAAGTTTGTTTCCACATGTCATTTTAATACCTACTCCATGTGGTCCAGTGCTTGTTCAAAATTAACAACATAGGTAGAGAAGTCATCCATGAAGACTCCCATACCATTGCCAATCTACTACTAAAAGATACTAAGGACTAGGCATTGGAAGGTTGCAAAAGTATTGCATAGTCCAAAAGGAATCTTCTTATATGCAAAAGTTTCCTAAGAACTAGTGAATTTTGTTTTAGCCTAATATTTTGAAGAAATTTAGGTTTGGTTGTAGTCACTATACTCATCCAGAAAGTTGTAGTATCTATGACACTAGGTGCATAAATGGAAATGAAAAGTGATGTTTGAACATTACAATGTTCAACAACCTAAAGTCTATATAGATTCTCCATTTCCCTTTCTTCTTTGGTACAATAATGAGTGGGCTTACCCACTTACTATCTTTCAATGAATGAACCTAGCTTTGATAAGTTTCTCAACTTTCTTCTTAATAACTTGTTTCATCTTTGGATTCAATCTTCTTTGTGGTTGTCTCTTGGGCTTGATAGTAGAGTCTATGTAGATGTGATGTTAGCATATGCATGGATCTATTTCTGTTAACTTATCATATGATTAGGTAAAGGTTGTTGACCATTTCATAACTACTTTATCAACTTCTTCTTTTGTTCTCTTGTGAGTTACGAATTTATGATTGGTAGTTTTCCATTGTTTAAGAACACATATTCTAGAGATTTTGATAATGTTTTTAGTTCTAAGGGCTCTAGTTCAAAATTTTATAGGACTTCTAACTCTCCCTATTCTACTTGTAATTCTTTTATATTATGGGCTTCTAAGAGTTAGTTTTGGATTTACTACATCTCATCCATCTTGTCTATGTATTCACTTGTAAGGCTTTCCATTGGTTTCATGCACATTGTAGAATTGAAGCATTTGTTTGTAGTTAGTCATTGGGTGCCTTCCTATTTTATGGTTGCTACATACAAGCACCATTAAATGTAGATGGTTTTGGAACATATTTTACATATTGTGATGGATTTTTTATTGATTGCTCATATTTTTTACATGCAATGGCACCCTATACCACTGTAGAAAATGCATGAAAATTTGTTTTCTATACTTTTCCAAATGTATTTTCCTTAAGAAAATCTAGGAAGGGGTCACTAATTCCTAGCTTAGCATCAATTGTACTTAGTCAAGCCCTTCCCATAATGATTGGAAAGCCCTCTTTATAATGATTGCATAGAAAATGTAGGTAATAACAAATATAGGTTGAGGAGGATTCAGTGCATGGAGTGGAAGATCAATTGTGTTTAGAGAAGGAAGGGTAATACTATTGGGAAAAAGAGTGGGTTGTAGAACCACTCAGTGACACAAATTGTGAGATATAGTAACCATATGGGTCTAGTTGGTGGTAATGATACTATTGCCTTAGTGGTGGCATCCCTTATGACTGTGGATTTTACCGCTAATGATAATATTCTTGAGGTTGAGGCAACATTCCACTTGGATAGCTAGTGAAAATGTTGCTAGTAGTTGCCTTCAAGATAAGGAAACCTCATGGGTAATTATCTCTTAACAAGCCTTGGATTTAAGGCATAAATACCATATTCTTCCAAGTGTAATAGGATCAGGTAACATCCCTTGGGATGATCATATTCACATGTCACAACCTTCATTATCTATATCAAAATTTGCAATCTCTTCTACTACCACAGCCTTATCATTCTACTAATAATAGTCCTTTACTATGTCCTCCTTCCTTCTTTTGTCCTTATCCATGTTCCTATGTTATATTTCCTCCTCTACCATTTTGAGTGCTATCTCAAAATTTTCATCCAAGGAATCCTACGTCTTATATACCTTGGTTCATATTTCTAGACAGATTTGTGAATTGACAACTTCTTATTCTACATAACTTCCTCTAATAGTATCTTTTCCTCTAGCTCATAAATACATACCTCCTTTTTGTGAATGGAGAAATCTTTGTTATACTTCTTACCACTTTTTCTTTTTTCAACTCCCATTCTTCCTTTGCTACTTATTTAATAAGCCTTTGAATTTGATGAACTCTCATCTATGATAGTCTCCCTTAGGCATAAACCCAAAGAGTCTCCATGGTTCTATTTTTGAGTCCATCTATGATGTGGCAAAGTTGTTCCTTTTAAGAGAAACCATGGCATGGACACCTATGTAGCAATGAATAGTACCAACCCAAGGCTACATTAAGGGATTCATGATTAACCTACTTCCATTCTTAAATCTTTTTCCTTTGATTGAACATCCTAAAATATGTTTAATATTTGTCACTAAATAGTTCTAACATCGTACTCCATCTATAGATAGATTCCAATTTCAATGATCGATACCAACTTTTAGCTTTTTTCATGAGTGTCCTCAAGAATAGTTTGTGCTTTTTCTAGTTACTTTCAATATTCTGCAAGGTACAGGTACCATGGAAGGATTGAAATAAATTTGTGAATCAACATTGTAGCACCCTTCAAATTTAAGGATGTTGTCCATATCAAGCCATGTGATACAACTATCCCTTTCATGCCTAGTAGGAATATATACTAATTTTGGATGTTAATCATACTTCTGGTAGCAAGCAATGGTTCATCATAGTTATTTTATTACTTATAGCCTCTATCATGGTCTTGCCTTCTATGATGTGGCCTACTACACCTTCTCTCTTGGTGATGCTCTTCTTCATCTCGTTGTTGTCTATGTTCTCTCCTCCCATCTCTATGATGGGGTCTTTTGTCATCTTCACCTTGGCCATGATCATTTCCCTTTTGATTTCAATCACATTTTCCCTCATCAAAGTTAGATAATGAAGTGGATGATGAAGATGAAGAGCTAGGAGAGTTATGTTAGCTTAGTCTTCTTCTTTGATCCCTCGTTTATTCTCTTGTTTAAGGGTTAGGAGACCTTGACGTTGAGGTCCCCCTAGTTTTAGAATCAACTCTTCTCTTAACTTGGTTACTTTCCAAGGTTAAATGTAGTCATTGATGAAATATGTTATCCTCACCGAAGAGAGGAGGACCTTGATGTTATGATTACCTTGATGAATGTTTATTGTTCTTCTTTTTTGATGATGATGTTAGTGTGATTGACACTTTTTTCTCTTTAGAGGCTTCATGGTGGATTTCCATGAGTTTATCCTTTCTAAGCTAAGGCTTCATTAATTAATAGTCCCTAGATAGATGATCTATTACTTGGTACTCTAAGGCTATTGGTTTAAGCACTAGATTTAGCAATTCTACCATAAATATGGAAGTAACAACACAATCATGTGGGAACAAAATATCATCCTCTAGGTCTCTCCATTGAAGTTATTTTTCCTAGTAAAAGATGAAAGTGAAATCTAGATACTAAGAATTTGGATGGATATAGCCAACTTTGAGCTATTCAGGAATTTCATCTATAGTTCTTCTTTTTCTATCATGTTGTCTTATAGAGTTATTAGGAGGTAGGGAATCAACCTTGCAAGAAAAAGACATTTTTAGTTTATTTTGCAATGTGTCTTGAATAAAATACTGTTATATTTTCTAATGATTTTTTGTTATGTTACTATAATGACTTTCTATGATTTAATTATCTAAACACTTAGGACACAATAAAGAAAATCCTCAGAAATGGTGTCAATGATGAGTATGGTCACAATAAAGTCACAATTGATGCTTCTCATTATCTTCCTAATCACTACTTGTGTTAATTTGATGAGTACGGTTGTGTGATTAAGACATAAGATGTTTATACTTTTGTTATTTTATATGATTAAAAAGCATTAAAAGGAAAAACTAATTAAAATATTTAAATTTTATTTAACTATGAAACTAAAGGTAATCTAAGTTATTCTAAACGTATAGCATGTATTTCCACTTTTTGTACACATCCTGGACCTATACTAACACTGTTAGGTTACCAAGTATTTACTATTGGGTATACCAAGCATTCGCTATTGGGATTGCTATACATTAATATATTATGCTCGAAGTGGTTATACTCACATTGCTCCTAAATATATTATTAATTTCCTAAGCACATGAAGTAAAGTGCATGCAAAGTAAAGTGTTGGAAAGTAAATTAAATGCTGATCCAAGTGTTATAATGGAATGAATAAATCTTGATTTTATTTCCTTCATGCAGAAATGTCCAAGTGCATCTTGCACTTGAATAAAATTCTATATAATCAATTTAATCCACACTATAGACACTCAAAGGGAAATTTAACTAAGTCCTACAAAGAGAAACTGTAAGAGATTTGCTATACCATTGAAACTATATTGTCCAATAGGGATGGTGGATGGTGGATGCATATTTATAGATTTCAAGTGATAGCGCATCGATGCATATATGCCAACGCATTCTAGGATGCATTGATATGGATGCGTAGACATAGCTACCAAACATATGATGTTTTGTCAAGTGGTAATGCCATAATACTTTCTTTTAAGGTTCTTTTATCATGTCAAATGAACATTGTTAAGAATAATCTATTATATGCAAATAATCCTAATCATCTCTTGATGTGTATATGTATGTGATGATTGATCTTATAAATTAAGAACTACATTACCCTTATTTCTTATAATCTCTACAAGGGTACATAGGTAGCCGAGGCCATGGGCTTTGGTACAAGCACCTTTTTTTATTTTTTGAAAGAGCATTTTGAAAATAGTTTGATTTAATTAACTAGTATATCTTTTATTTATGAACGCTCTATAAATTGGCAAGAATAGTTAGTTGTTGTAGATGTAAGGGTTGATTTGATTCACACTTTATAAATATGATTTTTCCTAAAGCTTAACTATAATTATTCTTGTATTAGTAAGTATTTATTTTAGTGGTAGGAATCTCATTACATAATGTGCCTATTATTGGCCTCTATTATTGGCCTCTATGGTTGCATCAGTGTGGATAGGATCCCATATGGCACATAGAGTTGTGACCAATAAGCCTTTTATGATTATGATGATGCTTACCATTGGCCTTTGTGATTATGTTGATGGGAATAGGCTCCCACATGGCACACAAAGTTATGACCAATAGGTTATGTGCCCACCATTGGACTATATGGTTGTGTTGGTGGGATGGGCTCCTAAGAAGGCACATAGAACACATATCAATGGAGTCGAAAATCGCATGAGGATTTTAGTATTAAGAAAAACTCCATATATTGTTTTTACTAATAAAGATTATGTATACTTTAGGTGGTTGGTGTTCAATGTGTAGATGTATTTCCTCTTGTATTTTGATATGTAATAGTCTTATTGTTGATCCTCATTTGGCTATAGATGGATTTGCATTATATTTATTATCTTTTCTTAAGAACTCCCAAAAGAGGATCCAAATTATGTATATATGTGTATGCACATTAAGGTTATTTTGCATACTAATGTCTAAAATTAGAATAATTTTGTATAATGTTTCTAAAAACTTAATATTAGTATTATATTATCTTGTTTGCTTCTACTTATGAAAATGATTCATGTTCGAAAAAGTTAATTAGAAAATTTATTCTTATGAAGCTAACCTAATTACCATGATAATAGTAAACTAGTGTAAGGACATTAATTATTTTTTAATGTCTTACTATTAATTTTCTTAGTTACATCCCTATTATATAAGTTCTATAATTACATTACTCTTAGCCATAACTTTCTATTACATTATGCTAGAAGAATTTATTCATGCATTTAGATTTTAGCTTCAATTTTAGATTTTATTGTACATGTTAAAATATCTGATTTACTTTTGCAAATGCATTATTAAGGATATGGCTTGGGTAAATTAGGAGTTAGGTTGAGTTAGGTTATTACATATTTACTTCTACATCAATGTCTAGGTCATGGATTTTCTCAAAGGGTATAGTTGAGGCACATAATTAATGAAATAAGAAATAAGACTAAATAGACCCTTGGAGTCTATGCCCAAGGGAGATTGTTAGAAATGAAAGCTCATCATATATAAAGGTTAAGAAAGAGAAAGTCTACTAAGAAATACAATATAGATCCTTCTCTTAAAAAGAGAGATGTTAGGATATGTGAGACCTAGAAGGAAGAATCAATGAAAGAAGTGATCTAAAAGAAGACCTTGCCAATTTAAAATCTATTAATGATATCGTTGTAAATATTAAAAAGATATGGGACTCTAGAGATGAAAAGTTTGAAACTTCATTGAAGATTGTAAAGGAGAAAAACTAAGCAAGCATTAATCAAAGGAAAGGATAAAAGGAAAAAAAATAAAAATAGACAAGATAAATACAAGTACAAAGAAAAAGTTGTAATCATTGAAGAGGCTACCAATTCTAGTTCATGTGATAAAAATAGATGTGATTTATACTAATAAAAACCTTCCAAAGGATCTTGTCTTAGCATGACCCATTTGTAAGAATCAAGGGAAGACGTATTAAACCCTAAGTTTATGAAAAAATACGCCTAGAATATTACCTTATTTAGAAGGGAACTATGAATAGCACTATCAATAATAATTGTATTATCTTAATGGGGATTATCCTAAACCATAAGAGAACTATCAGTAGCAGTGGTAAAATCCATAGTCATAAGGAATGCCACCACTAAGATAGCAATATCCTTATAGATAACTAGACCCTTGTTGTTACCATGTCTAGCAACTTGTCTCTTCAAGAAATGCTTCTACTCATGCCTTTTACCACTCCTATACTATAGAGTATCATAGACCTATGACTCGACATGCAAAATTGCCTTCATACATACATCCAAAGTTTGTGAGAAAATAGCTGCTCATAAGGTTATTTTATTAGCAAGGTAGCCATAGATAGTCCTAGCAATAACAATCAGATTATCCTAGTGGGGCTTATCCTTAACAATAAGAGCATTATCAGTAGTAGTAGAAAAATTCATAGTTGTGGGGAATTCCAACATCAAGATAGCAACATCCTTATAGATAATCGAACCCTAATGGCTACTATATCTAGTAATATGTCTTTCCAAGAAATGCTTCTACTCATGCCTTCTACCACTATTGTACTACATAGTATCACAAACCTGCAAATCCATGTTCAAAATCACCTTTATACGTACATCATCTTGCAACACATCACTCTCAACAACCTTGTAATCCATTGCTACCAGTACCTCCACTAACAATTCAAGGAGAGTTACCTCCTTAGCCATAGCAAAGAAAAAAAAGAAAAATAAATAATGATCATTAATGTATAAGCAAAAAAAAATAGTAGTAGTTATGAGCCTAGATCAAAGAAGCATCCTTTCTTTAGCAAAAGCTTAGAAAACACTACTAGATTATGGATTTTCTCATAACCAGTAAGGAGAAACATGGCTATAATACCTATTGAAGCCTATAATACTTCAAATTTCTCTCCAAGACACATGCTTCAGCTAAAATAGAATTTGAACTTAACCATTATCCTGCTTATGTAAATTGTAAGTCATTGGATTAAGGTAAGCACACTTTCTAACAACTGAATAAATCCTAGAAGTCCTTTGATTTACTTACAAATTATGAGGAAAGACCCATGCAAAACTCTTATAGATTTAAGCTTAGAAGTGAATCTTATTTTTTAAGACATGTCAAGCTAAGAATCTAACACAATTAAAGAAATGTAATATCATGTTAGAGCTTGCAGACTAATATATTATTATCCCACTCGGACAAGTAGAAGATGTTGTGACTACCATAAATGGTTGATCATACCTTACAGAATTTTGGTAATTCATGTTGGAAAGAATAAGGGAAAATTTCCAATCATCATTGCAAGAGCCCAGTTGAGTATAATCAAAGCTAATCTAGGAATAAGAGATTTGTCCCTAAAAATTTCTAAGAAAGATGGAAAGAGAACTATATAAAGGCAAAGAGTTTCATGCATTATGTACAATGACATAGGGTGTAATTATGTGTAGAAAGTATGAACTGTCAAAAAGATAAATATCTTATGCAGAACTTCTATAGAAGATGTATATGTTTAGTATTGCTTATATGCAACAACCACAAAACAAGAAGACATCTAGTGGCTAACAACTAAAAGAGAATGCAATTCCAAAATATGCATGGAACCAAGGAAACATATCACAAGTGGCTATATAAAACAAATAGATAATATAGAATGATTAAGAACATAACTTTCCCAAAAAAATACTAGTAAGATGAAGATATGAAATGGGGAAAGTTAGAGATTCTTGGTAAACTAGAACCATAGCCTATAGAACTTAAGAAATTACCAGATACACTAAAATATTTATGTCTTAACAATGGAAAACTAGTTATTATCAATATCAATCTTAGTAAAGAACATAAGTAAAAGTTACTTAAGGTTGTGAAAAAATGGCCAACAATATTTTTGTGATCATATGATGAGATTACAGGAATTGATCCACACATCTACCAACATTGAATATACATAGACCTTATGGTTAAGCCACACTACCAATCTCAATGATGTATGAATCCAAAGTTAAAGGAAGTGGTGAAACATAAACTACAAAAACTACTCAAGGTTGAATTCATATATCCAATAATAGATAATGAATGGGTTAGCTTGTTAGTTATTATTTTGAAAAAGGATGGAAAGTCGAGGATATGTATTGATTTTAGATTGCTAAATATGGTAACTTTTAAGGATCACTTCCCACTGCCATTTGTTGACCAAATCTTAGATACTATAGCAAGGCATTAGTACTATAGTTTTCTAGATGGATACAGTGGATATAATTAGATTAGAATAACACTAGAAGATTAAGAGTAGAGCACATTCATCAATCTATGCGAAACATTTTGTTACTGAAAAATGTCATTCAAGCTTTGTAATGCACATGCTACATTCCATAGACTTGTTCTCAAGTATTTTTCAAAAAATAGATTGGTAATAAAATCAAAGTATTTATGGATGATTTCTCTACTTATGAATTCAATTTGAAATAATATTTGAACCACTTAGAGAAAGTATTAAAAAGATGTGTGGAAACCTATTTGAAGCTTAATTGGAAAAAGAGCCATCTAATGATCCAAGAAGGTATAGTTCTATAACACAAGTTTTCATAGAGAAGAATCAAGATAAATGTAGAAAAAATCAAAATCATCTAGGGCATAACCCAAAAATTACAAACTATTAAGAATGTAATATGTTTTATTGGGTATACTAGGTATTATGGAAGATTCATTGAAAATTTTTCAAAAATAATAAAACTACTAGTTAAACTTACCAAGAAAGACACACCATCTATCTAGTTAGAAGAGTGCTAAAATGCCTCTGAGAATTAAAAATAGAAACTCATAGAGACTTCAATCTTAGAAACTCTAGATTGGTCAAAACCTTTTTACATTATGATGAATGCCTTAAATTATGCATTGTGTTGTCCTTACATAGTTATATGATGAAAAGTAATCATATTACATTCACAATGCAAGTCTAAGTATTATAAGAGCATAGCTTAATTACATCATTATTGAGAAAGAGTTTATGATTGTCATGTATCCACTAGAAAATTTTTGGCATTATGTGCTTGGCTACCCTATCTACATTCACACTTACTACAATGTAATAAAATTTTTGATGAATAAACTAGTGATCAACCCATGAGTTATTAGATGGCTCATGATCTTACAAGAGTTTGACATCACCATGATTGATAAAAATAGAACTAAGAATGTATTTTTAGATTATTTGTCAAGAATAAGATGGAAAATAGAAGAAAATGTAGAACGTTTATTAGACTAGTTCCTTGATAAACTAATATTTTCTAAAGTAGTAATAGTTGTAGATTTGAATGTAAAAAAATCTTGGCTAGTAGTTTACTTTGTGGATTAAGAACTTAGAAGGGGGGTTAAATAAGTTTCCTAATTAAAATTACATCTACCACACACACACACCAAATTTTATTTGGTTCTCCAATTTGGGTACATCTACACTTGGAGGGTAGAATCCATGAATACTNACAAGATCTAAGCTTCACTCCAAAGTGTTTCATCATTGCAAAACCACTTAGCCCCACATGGTCCCAACAAGCCCAGAATGTGGTTTTAAGGATCCCACAACCTTTACAAAAATGAGATCTACTTCGAAGTATTTTGAGGCTACAAAACCACTCAATCCCATAAGATCCCAACAAGATCAATGTAGATGCCTTCTTGTAAGAAGCACATCAACCCCACAGGGCTATAAGAAAAAGAGAAAGACATAAGAAGAGAATGTAACTAAATTTACAAATCCTTGTACTTGAAGCTCAGTACAACTTACAACCAAGAAAATGATTTTACAATGAAGAGAAAGAATAGAACAACATAGAATAGAAAATTATGAGCTTGAATGTGAATAGTTCTTGCACATTTTCCAAGATTTTGGTATCTTTTTATAGAACTGAAGTTTATAAAAATTCCTTTGAATTCATGCAACAACTAGTGTAGATGTCTCCTTTGAAGTTGGGACATCTACCTAAGATTGGCCTCAATTCAAGAGAGACGTCTCATTGGAAAATGATACATCTATAGTGGGACATCTACAGGGAGACATCTACTCTTGGATGTAGACATCCATCATTTTTAGGAAACATCTCCTTGACTTTTAAGGTCTATCTTCTAAGGCTTTCTCTTGTTAATTTTCCTTCTTGCTAGTCCTTGGAGAATCTTCATTTGATTTGTAGCTTTCATTTTCATCCATGCTCTCATCTTGCCTATGTAGTCTTCAATTTGACATCTCACATAGATCTCATTTCCTTGAGTTATCATGTCTCATTGTGGAGTTCTTATTCATGTCTTGAAAAATCATCATCCACCAGAAACATTCTATTTTCTCCATTTTCCTTAAGGTTTTAACATACCAAAAGATCAACAATCTCCCCCTTTTTGGTGATGTCCAAAACTTAAGAAAATGGGTTAGTAGTTCCCAAAATTGATTGAGCTAAAGATGATAAAAGATTATGCAAAGATGCATCCTTAATACAAAACAAAATTCATTAATCATTAAGATACTTATGAATTTTTAATGAGGATATTTATGATCAAGAGATAATAAATAAGAATTGAATTTCCTATCTCTAAACATTAATACCATCATAGTGTTAGAACTCTAAACTTAGGAAGATAGTCATTAAGACCATCATAAGGTCAAAACTATTCAAATATATCCATCAAGTATGTCCATAAGGTTATTATCATTTAATACCAATGTTGTCCATGACACATAGATCATAATCATATCACAATCACACAAGTCACCATATATATACCATAATCACATATCATCATAATCATATCACAATCACATAAGTCACTACATATATGCCATAATCACATATCATAGATCAAGAGAAGACATAAAAGTCATCCCCTTTTTGGACATCATCAAAAAGGGAGTGGGCCTTTACAACTAGCAATAAGATAGATCAAAAGATAGTTAACGATTATACATTCTTCATCTAAGTAAAACATGATTAGAATTTTCTCCTCACATATTCATAGTTAAAAAATATACATAATACTTTCATGTGAAGGAAAACAAGTACATACAGACCCAACTTATAAGAGGTAGATCAAATTTCAGAACCAGATCAAGAGATAAAGCAATTTCTAATAAATATGTTCACACATATATCTTAAGGAATCTTAAAGTATGTTATCCAATCATTTTTAAAAACTCCCTAAGAGGTTTTCTCACAGAATAGAAGTTAGTAGGCTTCATATCTCTTAGGTAGGAACAATTTAGTTCATATTAACAACAAGAGATTTAAGTACTCAAAAGATTATACATTCATAGTATATCAATGATGTAGTACTAGCATAGAGATATATTCAAATGAATTTCAAAACCTTACATAATTCATGATTGCTCTTAGGTAAAAGAATTTTAAGGATTGAGAAAAAATGCTCTTTTACCTTCAAGTTTGTATAAGATATAAATACATTTTATTTCCTACCTAAGTAAAGTTGAGGTATATGATTTTTATATATTTTTATGTTTTATGTCTTGTTGCTATAAAGGGAGAAATCATATAATTAAGTAACTAATTTAATTTAACTAATCAACTAGGTTCTAACTAGTCCTAACACCAACATTCATTCCCACTTGTCATACACATCTTGAACCAGTGTAACACTACTGGCATTACCAAACACTAATCATTACTAGGTTACCAAGTGCTCCACGTATGCTCGAAGTTGTCGTACTAAGTGTGCTTACTTGGGAGAATTCACAAGGTGAGAGAAAGAACATTAATTAACTAAGGAAAGAATTAAATAACTATAAATAACATTAATTAAGCTATTCTAATGCTACAAGGTTTATCACAAAGTTCATCTTTATTGCTAGATATAAGGTGTGCTCAGGTACACAATACTCAAATAAAGATCCGTTCACTTTATAACTCCTACTATGGGCACTCAGAAATAATTCTAACTCTAAGAAGGGAAAAAGGCAAGAGTTAGGGTAAGGGACTAAGACTAATTACCAAAACCAAGTGCACCCACCTCTTATGTATAGGCAACGAGATAGGTTCCAACATCAGATGTCTGATAGCGCTTGGTAGGCTCTAATATTGCGAACCTAATATCACATATGCGATATCGCAACCCCAATATCAAGGCTCATCAGATATCCTTTTATGAGTTTTCTTCCAAGATTTCACTTTTGAGCTGATTTTCTTTGTTTTCATTGATCCCTTCATCTTAAGTATCCTTGCATTTATCTTCATCTAATGGGATTAGTAGTTGAATCTCAACTTTTATGTCTAAGATTTTCTTTTCTAACTTGGAAGATAAGCTAATAGACTTTAGAAAATTTTCTATGCATATTTTCTTGACCTTTTTGAGTAAATAATGTAAGATAACAATTTTTTCACATAATTCACTATACCTTTCATCATGCTTACCTCTTAGTTCATTGGAAATTTGTGATGAATTTTCATTTGTAAGGGCCATACATATAAGTTGAGAATCTTTTGTAGTGTCATCCACCTCTTCTTCACTTTGCTTTCCATCATCCTAGCATGAGTAGAAGTTAGTCTTTTTCATATTCATGTTAGTCTTATCCTTTCATTGCATCCTACCAGTGCTAAGACATTTGGAGGCCACATGGCCTCTTCCACCACATATCCAAAATTCTATTCAAAAAACATCAAAATTTAAATTTGAAAAATTCTTAACTTTATCTTTAACTTTGGTGTTTGATTGGTTAAGTCTTGGTGAAATGAAGCTTATCCTTTTCTTTGCTAGAAGCCTTTGAACTCTCCTTGATAGAAGAACTATTTCTTCCTTGCTGTTCATTTCTTGTTTCGAAGGTTCCTTCTCTTTAGATGCTAATTTGAAGGTGATAGGCTTTTCCTTTCTTACTCCTTCACTTATGAGATTTATTTCATAAGCAATAAGAGCACTTTGGAGCTCTTCAAACTTTAAGATTGAAAAATCTCTAGTTTCTTCCATAGTTGTAACCTTATGTCTAAATTTAGGTTGTAGTGTTCTAATAATTTTAATGATTACATCACTTCAAGAAAGTCCTTGCCTATATCCCTAATTATTATAATTATATCATTTTCCCTAGAAAAATAATCTTTAATCTTTTCACCTTCCCTCATTTTAAGTTTGTCATATTCACTTTGCAAAACCAAAAGTTTTAATTGTTTAACTATGGATGTGCCCTCATAGGTAGCTTCTAAGGTTTCCCAAATTTCTTTAGTAGTTCTACATCTAGCTATTCTATTGAATTCAAACTTATTTAATGCACAATATAAATACCTTTTTACTTTATTCTACATCTAGCTATTCTATTCTTTACGCATTTACTTGCTTCATGGCTTGAGGGCCTTTCATGTGTTGTTGATGGATGGTATGTAGCCTTCAAGGATTGACTCCCATACTTCAAAGTTGATCAACTTGAAGAAGCCTTGCACCCTTGCCTTCCAATGAGCAAAATCAAACCCATCAAACATCAATGTCTTTCTATAGGATGTCCCCTCCATAGTTAACTTTTGAAAGTTGAATCACAAACTTGAGAGTACCGAGCTTTGATACCACTTGTGGATCGAGAACTTAAAGGGGGGTTGAATAAGTTCCCCAAATAAAATTACATCTACCACAAAAACACACCAAATTTTACATGGTTCCCCAACTTGGGTATGTCCACACTTAGAGGGTAGAATCCATGCATACCTCTAAGCTTTATTTCTTAATAAAATGTGGTTTAAAGGGCATCACACCCTATACAAAATTTTAGTGCCTCTTTGGAGTCTTTTGTCACTATGAAATTACTCAATCCTGTCAGGTTTCAACAAGCTCAAAATGTGGTTTCAAGGATCCCATAACCTTTAGAAAATTAAGCTCCACTCCAGATTGTTTTGACACCACAAAACCACTCAACCCTACAAGGTTCCAACAAGCTCAATGTGGATGCCTTCTCACAAGAAGCACATCAACCCTGCAGGGCTACAAGAAAAAAAGAAAGACATATGGAAAGAATGTAACTAAATTTACAAGTCCTTCTACTTAAAGCTTGGTACAACATACAACTAAGTAAATGATATTACAATGAAGAGAAAGAATAGAATAACATAGAATAGAGAATTAGGAGCTTGAATGCGAATAGTGCTTACATAATTTCCAAGATTTTGGTATATTCTCATAGCCTCATAGTTTCCAAAAATTCCTCAAAATTCCTGCAACATCTACCAAATGACTAGTGTAGACATCTCCTTTGAAGTTGGGATGTCTACCTGAGATTGGCCTTAATTCAAGAGAGACGTCACACTAAAAAATGGGACATCTACAAGGAGACATCTACTCTTAGATGTAGACATACATTGCTCTTAGAAATATCTCCTCAACTTTTAAGCTCTATCTTCTAAGGCTTTCTCTTGTTGGATTTCCTTCTTCCTAGTCCTTGGAGAAGCTTCATTTGATTTCTAGTCTTCATTTTCATCCATTCTCTCATATTGCCCATGTAGTCTTCATTTTGGCATCTTGTCATAGATCTCATTTCCTTGAGTTCTTAAGTTTCATTGTGGAGTTCTTATTCATATCCTACAAAATCATCATCCGCCACAAACATTCCATTTTCTTCATTTTCCTTAAGATTTTGACATAACAAAACATCAACATAATTGACCTATTTAACCACTCAAGAAATCTCTACTAAATGGGATAATAAGAAGAAGAAGCAATCTATTCATCGAGTAAAATACTTCATTGAAATCAAGAATAATCTCTATAAAATTTATGCTGATGAACTCATCAGATGGTATGCACCAAAGGAAAGTTAACAAAGAATTTTTCAAGATGCACATGAAGGATCATGTGGAGGCCATTATGCAAGATGATGAAAATCCATTAAAATGCTCATGACTAAATATTTTTGTACTATCATATTCCAAGACATACATTAATTTGTTTAGTCTTATGAATAATGTTAGCATAATGGAGGAATAACAGCTATACATAAAGGTTCATAACAATTGATACAATTGTTGGCACCATTTGACATATGAGGATTTGATTTTATGGGATCCATTATTCCAATGTCAAATGGAAAAACATATTTAATAGTCATTTTTGATTATTGTATAAAAGGGTAAAATTTTCTATAGTTAAGGATTACACATCAATAATAGTAGCCAAATTGTTTTAGTAACATGTGAGAAATAGATTTGGAGTACCAAGGATACTAATCTTAAATAATGAAATGCACTTCATAAGAGCTACATTTAAGAAACTTATGTAATACCTTGGGATCAATTGTTAAATTTTTTTTATGTCTCATGGAAAACTCTAATTATCCAAGGATCTAATCCATGAGAAATTTGTATCATTCTTTTTAATCATATTATTTAGAATTTACTACATTCATCTTCAACCTTGCATTGCACTTGGTTAGTTCATACCAACTTAGCTTAACTCATATTTATGAGTCACTATCTTGATTCACTAAACTTTATGAATAACTTCTTTATAAGCATTTTTCCTCTAGCATTGTAACCTTATATATGATCTTCTCTTTTTATTTAACAAACTAGACTAGGGTACGTATGACATAATTTAGTCCTTCTCTTACTCTTTAGGAAACTAGATCCTATACTATAGGGATCGCACGTGTCTCCTACAATGCTTGCTTCTTAACATTGAGTCACTTCTTAAATCTTTTGGTTATGATACTTGGATGCTTATTAGCTTCAAGTCACTTCTCATACCTTTTGATTATGGTGCTTAGATGTCCATTATGAACTCTGTGTTTCATAACATCTACTTCATATCTTTGAGTTACTAATTGCTTTAGCTTATTTATTTATGTATTTCATAGTGTATTTTCTTCTCTAATGTTCTTATTAATCCATTAATTCTTCTTCAATTCTTATTCTTCACTTCTCTAGCAAAGGATGCTTAATGACTCCTTCAACATCATTATAACTCCATATTCACTTACTTAATGTTTTATGCACATCTATTCTTCATAATCCATTTTTACTACTCCATTATTCATTATTTTGTGAGCATCACACTAATGTTGTGTTTACTTATGATCTCATGTATTTACTTTGTGGTTACCATCTTCATTATTCTGAATGGTGTTCATTACTTCTGGTTGGTATTCATAGGCTCTCGTATCTTATTGTCATAACTTGTAAGTCAAAGTTTGCTCGCACCTACTTTCTTCTTTGTAACATGATTTATAAGAACATGAATTTTAATGTCATAACTTGTAAGTCAAAGTTTGCTTGCACTTACTTTCTTCTTCGTAACATAAGAACATGATTGAACATGAATTTTAACTACAATCATTAGTCAATATAGAAAAGACTACAGTACTAAATTAAATGATGCTCTTTGGGCCTATCAATAAACTTGGAAACTACCTATAGTGTACTTACCATATGAATTAGTATATGGCAAACTACCTAGTTTATCAAGTCAATCTATGATTTGTACCCTAGCTACCACATGTTCTTTAGATCTAGACTTCAATTTTGCCCAAAAATAATGTTTAATTAATTAAAACTTATTGGATGAAAATTTTCTAGTAGCTCTACTATTTAATAAGATCTATAAGACATATACTAAGCATAGACATGATACCAAGATTAGAGAAGTTACTATCAAGCCAAGCAATAAAGTCCTATACTACAATTCCAACCATGTTACCCAGTGTAATAAATTTCAAACATCATGAAAAGAATCTTATATTGTCCATGCTACTTATCACAATGGTTTCATGCATATCTATCACCCTGATAGCCCAAAAAAGTTTATTTTGATCAACATTCAACAAGTCACACCATTGCGAACTTTTTAGCAACCTACAAATCCTACTATAGCATTCATCAAAGATAAGCAATGCTCAATCTTCTATATATCCTCCAATCTTAGTCATGGGTAATTGCCATATTTTAACTAGGCCTTAAGAATACATTCCATTTTCATTTCTTATTTTTTAGTTTCTTTACACTTTTCTTAATTCTTATTCAATTTTCAATTCTTTCATATTTTCTTATTTTTCATTTTTAATTTCTTCATATGTTTTCTTATTCTTCATATCTTTTATTATTTATACACTTTTTCATTCTTTACATATTTTAATTTACACCTTGCATATATCTTTATTGTTTTACCAATATAATCGTTAATAATAAGCAAGATGTCTACACACCGAGAATTTCATCCTAAGTTATAAAATTATTAAAGAAGTAATTATATATATAGTGAAATAACATCATCCATTTCCTCCATTTCTATTAACAAGAAGTTCTTACCGTGGGCATTATGTAATTCTCATTTTTCAAACCTAAAATTAACTCATGATTTTTATGCATTAAGGAAATGGGAAACAACTAAGAGGATTAAGAAAAGGTGTAGCATCAAGGGGATTTTTTGATCCTTTGGACTTATTCTATGAGTTCTAGTCCTCCACATTGTCATATTATTGCTCAAATATTTATTAAAATAGAAGCATGTTCTTAAAAATAATAGTTGTTGCCTTATTATGACAATGGAAAAACATGTTATCCATGCCTAAAGGTAGTCCTCTAGTAAGGTTAACACAATATTTAATTTGTATACATAATAAACATTTTTGAGGTAACACTAGAAAAACATGTTATACATGTCTAAAGTAGACTACTTTTAAGAATCTCATGATCTCTTAGATTAGTTTCATCATGTGACTAGAAAGGCATGTTATCCATGCCTAAAGGTACATCACTAATGAGATTAGCACTGGATATGGTGCTAGCAAGACATGTTACCTATGCTTAAAGGTACCCTTCTAACTAATGGTCAAGATTTCCAAAAAGATAAAAATGTTATAATTAATTAATTGTGCTTTCTATTTCATAAGCTTTTCATATGAGTAATGATATCACCATATGATTGTGATTGGTCTTGTGGTTCATAGTCAAGGAGAAGCAATGTAATGTCATTGATAAGTGGTATGCACTTGGTTTAGAACATGAATAGAAAGGTATAATAATTTCTTTCACCATGCCTCACATACAAGATTCACTATGATTATGATAAGATACCTTATGTCTAATTTTCTCTAATTCATTATTTCATTATTTCACCACACTGTAATATATAATTATAATTTAATAATTTTAAATAGCATAGTGTTATTTTCTTGTTGAAGCAATTCTAAGTGGGTATTGGAAGATAGATATGATTCACATTCAATTCCTTAAGTGCCTATGGACATTTATAAGTGTGGTTATAGAAGGGCATTAAGGGCAAAAGCCTACTGTGCAGAAGATCCACATGTACAACTCTTGATTCTCATACTTCACAATCAATTCCACCTCATCTTACTTATTCCTAGTTGTTCTATCACCTTTCATATCATTCATTGATTCATATACTTAACCATTTCTATCATAATCAATCATTAGCCATATATACTCTACCTTGCCCAAGAACATTGCTTATCATCATTCTTCATATTCCATAGGCAATTTAGTCAATTCTAAGCATCATTCTCTAATTAGAATCTCTTTAGATAGCCTTTAAACCTTCTAGGCATCTAGATTTGCTAATATGTTTCCTTAAAATCAAGTGAAATTTTTAAATTTTTTCAAAGTGATATTGTAGATACAATATCATCCTCATAAAAAACTATATATAGGCACATACCATTAGCCAAATTTTTTATTTTTCCTTCAAATGAAAAAGGATTTCATCTTATTTTCACATCCAAGAGCCTTCAAATAGTCCTATCTTTCATCTCAACTATTCAAGTTCAATCATTCTTGAATTCTTGAGCTTTGGAAGTCAACTTCTCTATCGTGGAGAGAGAATGTTTGGGTAATTTTGGGAATTTTCACTGATGCTTGGATTATTTGATTACAAGGGTAATAATATTATGATCTCTCATGTTAAGTTTTTAAAATCTAATTAATGCTAATAAACTCATAATTTATATCTCCTAGGAACATTGTGCAATTGCAAACAATTCTTACTTAACAAAGTTTGAGGCAAAATACTTAGAATTATTTAATTTTACAAATAATTTTTAATTTCGATAAATTTTAAAGGTGCTTTTCATAATTAATGAAATTTCAAATACTACAATCATAATTGAAAATAAAATCAATCATCTTTTTGCATTTTTGATCAAAACTCAAAACGTGAAGGGTTATGAATAACTGGGATTTCTTCCTATTTTTTAGGGTATTCATAACATCACCTATGTAGATGCCTTCAAAGAGAATCCTTGAAGCTAGAGGACCATCATAATCATGTAAGAAAAGGCCTAGAAGAAGAGAAAAAGGAAGAGGAGATCAATCTCTTATTGAGGACCAAGAGGCTTATTCATTTTCTATTCAGCAACTTATGCCTCTAATAGTGTAATTTGCATAAGTAGAGGCTGTAGTACCCCCACCATCTTTGAAACTAAGCCAACAGCTCACACTTGTAAAGGAAGGTGTCCAAGACATAGGAGATAAGTTAATCATGTTCATAACTATTGTGGAATTGAATTTTGGCCCATTCATGGAGTTTTCCCTAGTAGTAGTTAAGGAAAAATTTCAACCTTTATCATTTTGGCCAACACTTTCTACTAATGGTGATTAGTACCTAGGAGAAACTTACTAATTTTGGCACAATAGATAAGATGATGTCATGGTCAAAATTGAAGATGTCATAGTGTCATACTTAGTTAAAGGAATTATAAGGGTATTAAATCTTCTAAATGTTGGAGCTTCCATCACCTAGATTTTTGGAAGATCTTATATAGATGCAAGAAATCTTTGGTTATAAAGGGAATATGGAATCATAGACAAGGAGTATACTAGATTTTTTACTATAGAGAAGATCTACTTTAATATTGGTACATATCATATTTTTCCCACCAAGAGATTAAACAAAATTTGCACATAAGCTACTAAGGAAAGTATAATTTTAATGGGAAAGTTTCAAGAAAATATGGCTTACCTACTATTTTTAAAACCTCAAAGGAAATTTGAGAAGAAGATAAGGAAGCCAACATTTCCATTCCACTAGCTAATTAGAAAACTATCTAGGAAAGTAGGCATTTTGTGATACACTAATGATGTAATAACAAAAGCTCCAAATGTGCCTTAAGCTAAAATATCTAAGCTAGTGCCATCAAAGAAAGATTAGGTGAAAACCCCACCAAGCATGAGGGTAGCAACAACATCCCCACTAGCAAAAAAAATACCAACTATAGGCACAAAATAATAATGATCCAATAAATCAATAGCAATAGTAGAACAAAGAGACTATAGGCTTGCTATGACTCACTTGTAATAAATTGCTAAAACTATGAGCTGGAAAAGTAGGAAAATATCCAACATTTACCAAGTTATAGAAACTCCAAGCCATCTAATAGTATAAATAAGACTTACTAGTGGTCAAGTCTCCTTGCAAGTAGCAAAACAAGATTAGATGTAACAAATTTCTAGTAATGCTGCATCATTTGAAGTAACATTGGAAATAGAAGAAGGAACCATGGTGATGATCATGGAGCATACGGATGCATAAGGAGTAGTCGAGTTGATAATTGATCACATCAAAGAAGCCTTCAATATCCTTGTTGAACCATCCATAGAGTTTTTAGAAGTCAAAGATACCTAAACAATTATATACACATGGAAAGGATAAGGATAGGGGAAAAGCAGTAATGTCTACTAAGAGCATGAAGATGCCCTTGATAGACTATTCCAAATAGGCCAAGTTATATAGAACCTTTTTGATGTTTTCAATGATATCACTATAGTTTATTCTAAATTAATCTTCAGAAAAAGGAAGTTAGTTATTTTTGAAACAAGATTACAACACGTTGAATCAGAGATTCAAAGACTACAAGAAGAATTAATCCAACTTTGAATCAAAAGGTAAGATCTAGCAAATCACATAGCACATAAGGACATAAACACCTTCAAAATATAAAAAGTCAAGCAATTAATGGCCAAGTAATCTTCGTTAGATATGAAAGATAAAGAGTAACTTGGGATGTGTTAGTTGCATATGCATGAATGTCTACCCATGTTAAAGCCATCATAGAGCTAGAAGAATAAACCTAGGGACTTGCTACAAAAAATGGAAGGTTGAAAAATGTGAAGAAAGAGAAGAATATGTTATAGGAAAGTCTCAACTAGCTAAGAGAATAGTTTTCTTAATTCAACATAGAAATAAGACAACTAGCTCAAGAAAATAGAACCTTATCAATGAAAGAAGTTTGCAAAATTTGCTAGAAGTATTTCATTGAAATCACAGCATGGAAAAATGAAGCCAAGAAACATAAGAAGTTAAAGAAACACTTTAGAGAATAAGTAAGAATGTATAAGAAAGTGAATGAGAAGGATATTTAGATGACAAAGACCAATATCAACTAGCAATGGAAAAACTTTCCAATTAGCAACCCATCCTATATAGGCTTACCTTGATCCACTAGGAAAAGCTAAAAGTCAAACACTCATAAATAGAAGATCTCATAAAGTATGTGGTATGCCAACTTGGCCATGTTAACGGGAAGTAGACCTAGATCAGAATTAGAGTAGCAACCAGTCACTATGTATTTCATGTATGAAGAGAAGTTCATGAATAGGAAGGATGCTCACTAGAAGTTACACATTACTAACTTCAAACTTTAGGTTGTGAAGGCCAATTATCATGATTAAAAAGGTATTACAACAAATTAAACTAGATGAATGAGTAACTATCAATGATGAGTGGCTAGGTATCGCCACACCCAACCATACAAATGCGAGCATTCACACACGATCCGGTCAAACTCCAAGGATTAAGTGCTTATGCGCTTACATAGAATAAGGATGGGTTATGCGATCATTGTCTTCCCAAGCTTACTTGTAAGGCACACCTGTATGGTTAAGTAAACTTGAGGTATATGATTTTACTTAACCATACAAATGTGCCTTACATAGAGAAATGAAGTAATTTAATAACTAATTTGATTTAACTAATTAACCATTCCCTAACTAGTCCCACTTTTTGGACACATCTTGAACCAGTGTAACACTACTGGGATTACCAAACTTTAGTCATTACTGGATTACCAAGTATTCCACGTATGCTCAAAGTGGTCATGCTAAGTGTGCTTACTTGTTGAAAATTAATAATTCTATAAATACAACCTCAATTAACTAATGAAATTATTATATAACTGTAAATAACATCAAATGCAATAAATAAGCTATTTTGAATGTTGCAAGGTTTAAGACAAAGTTCATCTTTATTTTCAAACATAAGGTGTACTCAAGTACACAATGCTCGAATAAAGATCCATTCACTTTATGAATCCTACTACAGGCACTCAAAAATAATTCTAACTCTAGGAAGGAAAAATTGCAAGAGTTCGGCTAACGGACTAAAAGAACTCCCCTTGACCAAGCGCACCTGCCTCTTATTTATAGCCAACAAGATAGGTTCCAACATCACATATCTGATGTCGCTTGGTCAACCTCGATATCGTGTATTTGATATCGGGGGTATGATATCAGGATTCATCATACCCCCATGACTAAATGAAAACTCATCCTTAAGTTCCTTACAAAATATTGGGAAGGTATGGGATTATTGACTGAACAACACTGACAGGGACATGGAATGACAGACTCAAAGTGCCCAGTGAATGGATCTACAAACATATTATAGCATTGGTAATCATAACCATTGTGGTGAATGTTGTACATAGATGACATCCAGACCCTCATTTGATAGCTTGAAGAGAGAGAGAGAAAAGAAAATGAGGCATGTTACTGCCAATTTCAAAATTGTACACACCATTGTTCATCCATGGCCATGTGACGAAGCTTGTTCCTTGCGTAAATGCTTTTGCTCTAGTCCATCCTGAGTGCTCCCTCCTATCCTAGTCCATTGTTCATGTGATCACCATCTGCACACACAACACAGTCATGAATTAGCAAGGATAGATAAGACATAATGTAGTTGATACCTTGCCCCGATATGAACCACATTGGCTAGGTTGTGGGTATGGTAGGTACTGGGTTAGAGGTTTATAACTAATAACTATCCAAGGTGTAGGGGTGATATAAGTAATGGAATGGAAAAATTTGTGATAGGGCCCCCATGACTAAGAGCGAACCTCCAGTAGTAATAGGATAGAAAATGAAAAACGAGGAAGATTAGAGGAATAACAATGATGAAGCCAATAAAACAAAAATGAATGTCATGGATGGGGAAAATGAAACATGATTGATTACAAGAAATGTTTAAGGGAAAAGAATTTAACAATTGCACCAAAAAGGAATGCTAGTGGGTCCTCCCCAAAGAAGGCTCATGCCCTGTATGCCTTGATAAACCCACAAACCAAAGAGTCCATAGGCTCTAGGAATGACATATGGATACAATAGTTAAGAATTCACCCTAAAGAATTTACCAAAGAATAATAATGCATCGACTAAGATATAGACTAATCATAAAATCAACAATGAGGTGGAATATGGAAAGCAATAAGGAAATAGAAGAGAGATGGAATGGAATCCCGAAATTGAGGTTGTATAAAGTCCCTTATGTAATATGTGGTTAAGGTGACTTAATAAAATTCAACCCAAATCCAGATTAAAACTAACCACATCTAGTGACCTTGCATCAACACACTTAACCAACCCATCCTCCTAAAGCAACAAGAATGCTTCCACAGAGCAACCACCACTCCAAAAAGAGAAGAATAGAGAAATAAGAAGTGAGGAAGGGTCGTAGGTAGAGGGAACCTTCAGGCATGGGTAACATGTCTTTCCAGTGCCATAACCAGTGTTTGTAGCCCATGTTTCTTTATTATGTCTAAGGGGTGTGCTTTGAATTCTCACTAGTTTTTTTTTTCTTTTTCTTTTTGAGTGAGAACCACACCATTCAAAGACTTATTTGACTCATTCAACTTCCTTATATTAGTTAACAACAAAATGGCAAAAATCCTATGAAAAACATCCAAGTACCTAAGAGAATAGTTAGCACAAATGCATCAAATCCCCTTGAAGTCACACCCTTTCAATCCATTTGAATCTTCATTGGTTTGAAGAATACCAAGCCACAAATTCATTAATAAGTTTGATTACATTCCCAAAATAAAGGAAGACCATAGAGTTGAATGGATGCATGGATGACATGGACTCATTACCTGTTTTATCAAAAGAAACCATATCTTACCATCAACATTGAAAGTCAAAGGCAAAAACCAACATTAGTAATCAACACCATTATAGTACAATCCACCATATTGAGCACTTATTATGTTACAAGTGAGAATAAATTGACAAAATGTAATAGAGAAAGAAATAGGAAAAATGGTAATGATGGTGTAAAAAAACAAGTAAATATAAAAAATATGTAAAACAAAAAAGACAAAAGAAACTGAGGCTTAGAGTAGTTAGCATTGGTGGTCATCTCCCCCACAACTGAGTTGGAAGGAGGAGATCTAAAATAATGAGCAAGGGTATCCATTAATAGAGGTAGCATTAGTACTGGCCATTTTAGGCTCATGGAAAAGTTTGGTTTGCTGGATCTTGACCAATAATTTCTTATTGAGCTTCCAGGTTTATAGATCATCATGGCCCCTAAAGGAAAAGTTTCATGAATGATATAAGGTCCTTCCCATAGCGTTTTGAATTTAGTTCGTTGTGGCACGTGTGCAATTCCAATAAAGAGCCCTATCCCCTAGTTGGTATGTGACTTTTCTAATTTTTAGGTCATGATGTTGTTTGTTGAAGGCCTTGTGTAGTTCATTGGATGACATGATGGCTAACCGATTTTCATCTAGCAAGTTAAGATTCATTAACTGTTCTTTCTATGCTAGATTAAGGTCAAGGTTAAGGCCACATGTTGTAGATAGTGTACAGAGCTCAACTTGGATAGGAAGTGTTGGAAGTTTACCATACACTAGCTCATAGGAAGAATAGCCTATAGGGAGTTTTCATGTGGAGAGGTAGGCCCAAAGAGCATCATTTAGTTTGGTGCTCCAATCTCACCTATATTTGCTAATGGTTCATGTTAAAATTTGTGTGATTTCCCTATTGGTGACTTCTGCTTGACCATTTGCTTGAGGATGATATGGTGTAGTCAGTTTATGCTCAACTCCTAAGTGTTGCATCAAATTCTGAAAAGTCACACCTATAAAGTGTGTACCATCATCAAAAATAAGTGCATGAGGCATGCCAAACCTGTTTACGATTTTTTGTTGAACAAATTGTGCAACAGTAGATGATGTACAATCGATAACAGCAGCTGCTTTTTCCCATTTTGTGACATAGTCAATAGCAACAACAATGTATGCTTTTCCATTAAACATCGGTGTAATAGGCCTCATGAAATTAATACTCCATATGTTGAATGGTTCTCAGGGTTGAATCCATTGTTATGGATCCTCCGTTCTAGCAATCATTCCGCCATTGCATTGGTAGTGCTAACAAGATTGGACAAAATGATGGGCATCCCAAAATAATGTAGGCCAATAATATCCTATAACCATTAATATTTTAATGGTTGTTCATCTCCTAGCATAATGACCCCCACAAAGGCCCTCATGAGCATCTTGAAGAACTTGCAATTGATCTACATCGAGAACACACCATCGAACCAAGCCATCGAGACATACCTTGTAAAGGTGCCCATTGATTCCCATGAAGTGTTTGACTCAGTGGAGAAATTGTTGTTTCTTTTTAATGTCCAACCCTTGTGTTGTTTCTTACATGAGAAGATAAGTAAGAATGCTACTATACCAATTTATATCTGTGGGTGATTGATTGTTTATCACACCTGCAAAGAGGAGTTCATCAGGGAAGTGATTAGAAATTGGATTTTCATCCTCTTTGTTATCCCATCGTAACCGAGATAAATGATCAGCAATAACATTCTCGGTGCCTTTATGATCTACTATCATGATATTAAGCTCTTGCAAGATCACCAGCCATTGTATGACACAAGGGCTCACCATTGGTTTATTCATAAGGATCTGAGTTGCACTATGATCTGTGTGTACAAATACCTTATAGCCTAATACATAGTGCCTAAATCTTTCTAGTGTAAACACCACAGTCATTAACTCTTTTTCTGTTGTGGTATAGTTAAGTTATGCACCAGCAATACTTCAACTTGCAAAATGAATGTAATAGGGATGTTTTTGATCATCTAACTATGTAAGTACAACTCCTAAAGCAAAATTGAACATATCAGTCATTATGTGGAATGGTCTAGACTAGTCAGGAGCTTGTAGAATGGGTGTTTCTACAAGCTTCTACTTCAAGGTTTGGAAAGTTAATTCACATTTCCTGGTCCATTCAAAGGGTACATCCTTCTTCGTTAATTCTACCAATGGTTTTGCAATCTTTGAAAAGTTCTTGATGAAGCATCTATAATAGCTACTGTGTCCAGGGAATGATCAGATATCTTTTATAGTTTCAGGTTGACGAGTGATTCCTTGGATGAATTTAATTTTTTCAAGATCTACCTCTATCCCTATTTGTAAAATTTTATGCCCTAATTCAAGGCCCTCTTGGACCATTAAGTGGCTTTTCTACCAATTGAGCCTTAGATTGGTTTCAACACATAGTTTCAGTACTTACTCCAGTCAGTCTAATGTTTGTTCAAAGTTCACTCCATAGGTGGAGAAATCGTCCATAAAAACCTCCACACCATTCCCTATTTGCTACTAAAATATACTTAGAACCAAATGTTGAAATGTTGTTGGGGAATTGCACAAGCCAAATAGTATCTACCTATATGCAAATTTCCCCCAAAGACTCATGAATGTAGTCTTTGCTTGGTCTTTTGGTGCTATCTGAATTTGATTGTACCCACTGTAACCATCTAGAAAACTATAATAACAATGCCCTACAATGGTATCTAAAACTTGGTCAACCAATGGCAATGGGAAATGGTCTTTAAATGTTGCCATGTTTAATAGCCTAAAGTTTATACACATCCTCCATTTATCTTCCTTTTAGGCACAATGACTAATGGACTAACCCATTCACTATCAACAATGGGGTAGATGAACCCAACCTTTAGAAGTTGTTCAATTTCTTCTTTAACTACTTACTTAAGCTTTGGGTTTAGTCATCTTTGTGGTTGTCATCAAGGCTTCAGAGAGGGGTTATTGTAAATTCTATGTTGGAATATCCTAGTATCTATTATGGTTAATTTGGGATATGACCAAGCAAAGGCTTTTGACCATTTGTTTACCATCTTTAGTAGTTTTTCTTTTTGTTGTGGGGCAAGCTGAGTGTTAATGATTACCAGTTTTCCATTCTTGAGAAATGTATACTCCATACCAATGGGCAACGGTTTTAATTCGATGGGCTCTTGCTTAAACTGATCAAGGATTTCAAACTTCCCCTAGTTGATATTTTTGGTGTCAATACTTTGAAGTTGGTGGTGAACTTGCTCTAATATATCTATGCTATCTATATAGGCACAATTCAAGCTCTTAGTTGGTTCCATGCATAAATTTGAATTGCTCTTTGTTAGCTGTCAACCACTAGGTGCCTTTCTGTTTAGTGGCTGCTACATATAGGCATCTTTGTATGTTTGTTACTTGTGCACACTGGTTGCATGTAGGCAATGTTAAACATTGTACAAACCAGGACTTCTTCACACAATTTCACCCTGTGTCACTCTATGCGATGCATGAAACTTTCTTCTTCTCGATCTTTCCAAACATATTTTCTTTTGATATCTCTAGGGAAAGATCATGTATTCCTAGGCACACATCAATCGTACTTAGCCATGATCTTTCCACTACAATTGGGAAGTCCCCCTTGTAGTTGTTTACTTGAATAACTAGGAAATTTACTAGATACGACCATCCACAAACAGTAGTGACAATGTCCTCCACTAGTCCCAACAAAATAGTGATGGACTGGTCGTCCAACTCTAAATGAATGTTACTCTTCTTTAGCGGAGGTAGGTTCCAAGCTTTATACATTTCTTAAGAGATTAAGTTAACACTAGAACTTGAATCCAAAAGAGCTTTGGATGGCCCATTTTCAACGATTAGCAAATATATAAGAGGACTTCTAGGATTAGAGAATTTCCTAGGAAGATGATGAACTTTAATCCAATCAGTGATGGCATGAGTCAACATGACCATGTGCATTAGGTGCAATTTTTGATTTGAATGAAGCTTTGAAGATTCAAATGATGATGAGGTGTTCGGATAACTAGCTGCTTGTGATTGTAAGAACTTGGTTGGACTGTTGGTCCTAAAGAAAGGTCTCTTCTTTGATTGGTTATCCAAACCAATAGTAGGTTGAGAGTTGACAACCCTTGTAGTGTCACGTTGCTATGGCTGGGCAGGAAGCTTTCCCTGCATAGTTGGAGCAGGTGGTAATGAAGCCGAGGGTGGAAGAGGTGTAGAATGTTGGCACATTTGGCCATTCCATGAAATAGTTGGAATATGTTATTAAAAATTAGAACAATCTATGGTTGTAAATTTATAGCTTTAGTGTTGTGGGTTGATGGGTATTCTTGGAGAAGTAATCCACTAGTAAATGATTTTGATGTTGAGGCCTTCTTGGAAAACAAAATTAAAATACCAAATTATTCCTTTATTGAAGATTGGAATAGCAAACAAAGAATTAGATTATTTACCTCAAAAAGCATACTCCCTGTTAATGTTGGAAAAATAGCCACCACAGTGGATAATGGATTTTTAAGTTTTATGCCTAAGCTTTATGGTCCAGTTAAGAGTTGGAAGCATGCAAAAGATCTAATGAATGGACTGCCAATAGGTTTTGAATTTCATTTTATGAATTTAAATTAATGAAGGATGAGAAGGTTTCTGTTGTAGATGAACCTGAATTTCCGCAAGTTGAGAAGCCCATTGATAACGTTGTTGAAATACAGAAACTCTGAAATACAAAACTGGATGGCGTGGTTTTTGAGCCTTTGGGTGTCACTGGCAAATACATCGTCTGGTACTTGCTCGGAATCGCACCTGCGCATCGACTGGATCTGCGAATCGATGTCTCCGGATGCAGCTGTAGCCGACTCGTCGGAGGCTAAGGACAACGAGCCCAAGTTCATGGAATGCATGGAGGCCCTTTTCCACGACTAAGCTATATAGAGTGGGTTTTTGATCCTGAGCGCGTGTGGGTTTGATTCCATTCTGACCAAGATGGGACTGTTTCATCACACGCGACTGTGGGAGGCGCCGAAAGCACCCAACAGCTTGACTGCGTATACGAAGCTGATTTCTGAGAAGAGGATTATGGGTAATCTTGGTACTTATGAGTCTACTATGCTCAGAGTTTCTCATGCTGATAAGCTTCAGAAGATCAGACGCTCCAGACCCAGGTGAGCTAGGCCCAACAAAAAAAAGAAGGAAGGGTCCCTATTCCTACGTCTAAATCATTTGTTGGCCCTATTTAGACTGTAGCTCTAAGAACAATCTCACAGCCATACCAGAAATATAAGATATACAATTCCAATACTCCCAACTCTGTTATCTGCAAAATGACCATAATTGATCTGAATTTCAAGTCGTTAACAGCGGTAGCAAGATGAAGATAAAATCAACACATTACCTCCTTCGGTTAAAATAAACCCGATGCCTCTGCCAATGCCTGATGATTCGATGGTGTTGTTGAAACAAATGGACATAGATGTCAAATGTACGAAAAATACAAAATAGAACCGCCGTGAGCTCTGCATCCACGATGCCCTGGATTTAGGTTATTTTAAGAAATTAATTTAGGTATGCATAATGTAAGATATACATATGATATTTAGAAAAGGGGAAGAAGATATTTTTAGGATTTTCAAGATATTTGTATAACTAAAAGGATGGATTTAGTTAATTTTCATTTTATTACTTTCACAAGGATCACTAGGGCTTAATGACATTTAGTATTTAAAGTTCTAAATTAAATAATTAAGATAAATTGGGAATTTTGGATTTATTTTATAGGCTATTGCTTATAAAAGCAATATTTGTGATATTTACAAATATTAATGTTATCATAAATTTCTCCTAACTTTATGTATAACTTCCTAACTACATAACTTCCTCCTAACTAAATGGGTAAGTTGTAACCTCCTTGGGAGAAAAGTTAGCTAGGATATTTTGGAATGTAACTACCTTATGAACCTTATAAAAAGGATTCAAGGGTAAGAAAAAAAAAAGGAGGACTTTTGGAAAAGACACTTGATACATCACACTTTGGAAGGCTACTAGCTAGCACCTGGGCTCTCACTTGAAGACACACTTTGGGTCTTGAGAAGAGCATTTGTAAAGAAGATTTGTAAAGAAGATTGCTTGTAAGATGGCTTGCTAACGAAAAGATTTCAGCCTCTTTGTCATGGTCCTATGAGTTATGTATTTTATTTTTTATTTTATTTTAAATTGTTTAGCTAGTGGTTTAGATAGTATCATCCTTGGCAAGTGATTTTGGGATTTTTAGATTGCTCTTATTGTTCTTGTTGCCCGATAGAAAATTTCTATTAAAGTTTTTCCATAGAAGCACTTGTGTTTAAAAGCCTTAAGAGCATTTTAGTAGTAAATTTTGTTATTGTGCAACATATAGGAACTACTATTGGGATTGTTGTAAGAGAGCCTTTGCTTGTAGTCATGCCGTTGAACAATTCAGTAGTCAAGAGGGTTCAGAAAATCTTTGGTATTTTGATAGGACCATAATAGCTTCTTTTTATCTTTAAAGTGAATTTCCGTGGTATTTCAATCAGAAATTGTCATCTTTCAAAGGTTCTGTTGAATGCAATCGTTGACATCTATTATCTAGCCAAAATGGAGTCTCGTATGTGGTAGTTTACACAGCAATTTTTGGTAGCATAGTAGGATTATCTTGAAGAAATTGCTTGTTTGAGCCTTGGAATTTTGAAAAATTCGTAGATATTGAATTTGGGATAGCTTTATTGCAAAGTGTTTACTCGTGTCATTTTACCTTGTTTAAATATTTGAGGTCTACACAAATTTGCTTTCTTTTCTGTCTATTTCCATCGAATCTTGCTCTATTTCTAGTTTTCTTGTAGAACTATCTCTTTCTCTGGGGAAAATTAGGAGTAGTTTTCTTGTGGAACTATCTATTTCTAGTGTCATGTTGCTATGGCTAGGCAGGAAGCTTTCCCTGCATAGTTAATGAAGTTGAGGGTGGAAGAGGTGTAGACTAATGAGAAGAATAGTATGTATGCGGAGCATCACCCATAGGAGAAGAAATTCTATAATACTCGAGGGTTTGGTAGTGAGGCTGAAAAGTGACGTAACTAGTAGATTCACTTGGAGAGATCGGCTGCTAAACGTAATACTCGTATGGATCAGGTTGATGATAAGGGTGTTGTTGACATGGTAGTGGCATTCCCCATGATTGTGGATGTTGCCATTTTTGATACTGTTCATTTGGTTATGGTGGAGCTCCACTCGGATAATATGTCAAGGGTTGGTGGAACTGCCTTGGGTTACCTTGAGGATAAGGTAACCTTTGGGGTGTTTGCTATCTGTTTAATTGTTGGTTTAGTGCATCCACCCCAGACACTTACAAATGTGACACTACTAGAAAACATCCCCTAGGATGGTCATATTGGCAAATCTCACATCCACCATCATTGTCTAAGTTCAAATCCATAGCCTCTTTAATAACAGCAACCTTACCCTTATTCTTATTATGTGTATACTCAACTTCTTTCTTTTTCCTTCTCTCCTGCTCACTACTTTGTTCTCTAGACTCCTCTACTATTTTTATATAGTTTGAAATTTGTCATCTAGGGAGTTCCACATTTTATCTACCTTTGTTGATATTTTTGATGCAAATTTTTGAATGGGAAAAGTCTTTCTATTCACCATCTCTTCAAGTGGTGACTCTTCTTCATCTTCGCAAAACCTAACTTCCTTCTATTGGAGGGAAGGATCTTTGTTGTACTCTTCTGCACTTTCTCTTTTCCTCAACTCACCTTCCTTCTTGGCAACTTGCTCCAACAATCTTTGTCTTTGATGGGCTCTAAGCTTATATATCCTTCCCTGGGCATAAGTCCCAAGGGTTCTTCGAATTTCGTACCTAAGCCCATCCACTAGATGGCATAGTTTCTCCCTTTGTGAGTAACCATGGCCAAGGAAATGATGTAATAATGCATAATATTGATCAATGGCAACATCCAAGGGTTCGTGTCCTTCTTGTTTTCATCCTTGGATTTGCTTACGTAGGTTGGACACTTAGGAGTACATTTGATACTTATTGTTGAAGAGCTTTAACATGGTACTCCATCAATGAATGGATTCCGGTTCTAAGGACTGATACCAACTTTCCACTTCCTTGATTAGTGTCCATGGAAACAACTTTAGTTTTTGCCACTTGTTTTCTATATTTTGCAAGGAACATGCATCATGGAATGCTTGTAGATGGTTTTGAGGATCAGCATTGTATCCCCCTTCAAATTGTGGGATGTTATTCATGTCTAGTCTTTTGATCCTACTATCCTTTTGGTGCCTTGTTGGGATCCTAACGGCCTCTGTTATATCTAACATACTTTGGGTGGCGAGTAGGGGTTCATCGTGATCATACTATCTATGATGTCTATGATGCCTATGTTGTTTCCTACTCTCCCTTCTTTCGTGATGTGTCTCTCTAGAATGGCCTCATTCCCTTTCTTCACTATTTTCTTTGTGATTTCTACTTTGTTTACCCTTATTCTCATGGTCTTTCCCTCTGTGACTATGTTTAAATCCCAAAGGATAGGGGGAAAGAGATGATGAAGGTGAAGAGGAAGGAGGACTGGCACCATGATAGTGCCTATGATCCTCTCTTTGGTGGTTGCAGCCTCAATCGTGGTTATAATCAGAATGTCCATCATTGTCATAGGTTCGTGTTCCTTTTCTAGACCCTTTGTGTCCATTGGTACCAGAACCTAGGTTATGAATAGTTGAGTGAAGATTTTGATACACAACCCCTTAATCGAAGTTAACGAGAGCAACATCGTTTTGTGGGAAACCTCCCAAGACAGGTTCACCGCCCTCATTTTCACTTAGGACATACGGGACATCTTGAGATGACTTCCCCTTCATGGATTTGTAATGTCTCTCTTGTTGTAGATCTCTTTGGCATTATTCCTCTATGGGTTAATAACCTCTTGAATCTTGCTCATGCACAACATACTCTAATTGTAAGTGTTGCGTACCGATTCATGTGAAAGCATAAAGAAGCATGCTTGGGATTGAGTGATTAGGAGGTAATACTATGTTACCTTCTAAATCACACCATCACAGTTGTTCATCCTAGTGGAGGATAAAAGTAAAGTCTGGTATATACTCATCAGGATGAGCATATACCATGTGAAATTGTTAGGGCATTGGCAAATCATCATGTGTACTATGCCTCCAATTGTTCATTGTGTCAGACCTAGTTGGTGAAGCACTCTCATAAGAAGAAGAAGACATGATTGATTATTTAGTGTGCAATACTCTTTTTTGATGGTTTTAGGATAACTAACCCTAAGGGTTTGTTCCAACAATGGGAGGATTCCTAAGTTCTAATTAGCACACAAACAACAAAATCCCAAGTAATGGCGCCAATGATGAGCGGCTAGATACCCCCTTACATCCAACCACACGAATACGTGCATTCATGTGCAATCCAATTGAACTCAAAGGATTAAGTGCTTATGCACTTACATAGAACAAGGATGGGTTATGCGATCATTGTCTTCCCAAGCTTACTTGTAAGGCATACTTGTATGGTTAAGTAAACTCGAGGTATATGATTTTTATGCTTTTATGTTTTATGTTCTTGGTGCTTAACAAAGAGAAATGAAGTAATTTAATAACTAATTTGATTCAACTAATTAATCATTCCCTAACTAGTCCTAACACTAGCATCCATTCCCACTTTCCGGACACATCTTGAACTAGTGTAATACTACTAGGATTACCAAATGCTAGTTATTACTGGGTTACCAAGTGTTCCACGTATGCTCGAAGTGGTCGTGCTGAGTGTGCTTACTTGTTGAAAATTAATAATTCTATAAAGACAACCTCAATTAACTAATGAAAGCATTAAATAACTGTAAATAACATTAAATGCAATAAATAAGCTATTCTGAATGTTGCAAGGTTTATCACAAAGTTCATCTTTATTTCCAAATACAAGGTGTGCTCAGGTACACAATGCTTGAATAAAGATCCATTCACTACATGACTCCTATTGTGGGCACTCAGAAATAATTCTAACTCTAGGAAGAAAAAATTACAAGAGTTTGACTAAGGGACTAAAAGAACTCCCCCCGACCAAGTGTGCTCGCCTCTTATTTATAGCCAATGAGACAAGTTCCAACATCATGTATCTGATGTCACTTAGTCAACCCCGATATCACGTATCCAATATCAAGATCTAATATCAGGGGTTTGTTATCGGGACTCATCAATCAAGATCTACAAAAGCTAGCTAAAGCATTTGAGATTGAGCACACCTAGTTCACAACATGCTATGTAAAAATAAATGAATTTTTTCCCTAATTATCATGTCCTTGGGAGATGCCTACATCAGAAAACATAGCAAAAGTGACATGGATAGTCAATGATCCCAACACATAAGAGGAAAAATTAAGGGTGTTGCTAAGTTAATTTCAATTTAAAAAGCTCATTACACTAAGAAAGTAGCCCTAGGAACTCTTAATGTAGAAAGAGCTACCATTGCTAAGAATAACATAAAGAGATGCATCAACATTTTTGAAGACTTCATCAAGCTTTATTTTTTTTTTAATGATTTATGTCGCAAAAATGGTAACCGATGTTGTCAATCATTCTTTGCATTATATTTTTATAACCCACTCAAATCAAGATGCGGCACTTAGAGTTAATTAATATTTATTAGTTATATATTGTATATCATTAAGTTTGGAAGACATCATAATTTTTATAACAAATCTAGTCTCCTTTTCTTTTAACTTGAGGATGATTTTCAAGTCAATAATGGGGGTATGATCGATCAAATTTTGTGTAAAAGACTATGATAATTGTATCTTAAGATACAATGTCATAAATATGATGTAATAGGTTGTGATAATGTCCATAAATATGAGCCCATCATTGTGTCAAACTCCTATTTTAATCAACACTTAGCAAAATTCATGCAATTTGTTTTTGTGATTTAGAATTAGTTGTGAGTACCCACAATGTGGTGACTAGTAGTTGTTTAAGATATTTATTAGAGTGGAGTGTACTTGGAAACATTCCATATCTAGTAATAAAGATCAAGATTATTCTTTGCCATTGCAACATTTCACTTAAACTAGATTTTCATTCCTATGTCGTTTGCATTTCCAATGTTCATTAGTATTAGTGAAATAAGTATGATTGGGTTTGAGTAGAATGTATGATCGTCTGGTAACCCAATAGTAGCTTTACTTGATTCACTCAAGAGTAGAGTTGCTTGATAATCCTAGTTGATGAGTTGTGTGTTGTTGGCTGTGATATCACATATGTGATATCATAGTCGACACGATATCACGTACGTGATATCTTAGCTGACGCGATATCATGTATGTGATATCTCAATCGACGCGATATCACATACGTGATATCATGTACACAATATCTCAGCCGACACGATATCACATACGCGATATCACGACCTGTCTCCTCATCTATAAATAAGAGGTAGACAACTGAGTTTAGGATCTAGTTTTTTAGTCCCTTAGCCAAACTCTTGCAGTTTTTCCTTCTTAGAGTTAAAATTATTTCCTAGTGTATGCTAGTAGTGTGGTGATTATAATTGTACAACATCTTTATTCAAGTGTGACATACTTGGACACGCACATGACCAGAAATAAAGATCGAGATTACTTCATCATTGCAGCATTCACTTAGTTTAATCATTTATTTAATTTTTATTTACTACTTTCCTAGCTAATCTCTCTCTCCCTTAAACTCACATTAAAATTCAGAATGAGTACAACTTGATTATGAGCATTTAAGTGTGACTACTTGGTAACCTAGTAGCGTACCTAGGATCTGTGCTTGGTAATCCTAGTGGTAGTCATGCACAAAGTCCAAAATGTGTACAGATAATCAAGGAACAGATTCTCATTGCACTTAGGCTAGATTAGATTCTCTCTCACCCTTCTCTCTTAGCTTAGTTAATATTACTTTCCATTGCCTTCAGGAGTAGCATTAGATTAGAAACCCATCATACACCTCACTCTAGACTAAACCATTCATGACAAAGCTAATACTAGTCCAGGTGGGAAGATAGCGAACTATGACCTAAGGCTAACTATCTAGGTGCCACAACTGGATCACACGTGTAATGCTCATATTCGTATGATTGAGTGTATGGGTACCTCACCACTCATCATTGGCACCATTGCCAAGGACGGTGCTAGTTATCTAGATTAGTTATATCATACAAGGTTTTTGTAAAGGAATTAACGATATATCTTTTAGAAGGAAATAATTATTAAAAGTCACATATAAATTCACACACAACTTCACAACCATGGCTCTCCTACAAGATCATAATAATGCCACATCTGGTGAGGTAGTTCATTGGAGAACCAATGAATTAGATGATAATGAAGATTGGAGTACTCAACCTTATGCAGAAGTCCCCTATGTTTGTAAACACCCCAATGATACTCAAAGACTCTATTCATCCAACTCTAACACCTCTAGTGAGGATGAGACATCCCATAGAACGAGGAGGCCCGAAAGACCTAGGCCTTTCTTAATAACTAACAAGAACTTACTTGGGGATGATTGGAAGACTTACAAAAGTCATAATGAGTTTAACAAGTCCTTCTCTTCCTCTACTCCTTCAACATCAAATTGTGACACGGATGACTATCTTTCAAGGGATCAGTGTAGAACTAAAATTCGAGCTCACAAAGAAAATCAAGAACGCCAACATAAATGAAGGCAACATCATCCCAACTTACAAACTCACAACCTACTTAGTGATGATGAACCCCTACTGGCCACTAAGAGCCTAATGCCTATACAAGAGGTTGTTCGAATCTCCCGTAGGCATCATAAAGAGAGTCGTCTACCCAAGCTTGATTTAAACAACTTCCCTAATTTCTCAGGAGGCTATGACTTAGATCCACATCAACATTTCCAAGCCTTCTACGATGCCTACGCATGGAACAACATTGATAACGGTTGGCAAAAACTCAAGCTCTTCCCTATGACACTCGTTGGCCAAGCAAAAGTATGGTATAGATCGTTAAAACCAAATTCAATATGATGTTGGCCAACAATGGCAGAAGTCTTTAATGAAAGATATCAAACCTACACAAGAGTGTCAGCCTTGAGCAAAAAAATCCAAGGATAGAAATAAGCATAACATGAACCCTTGGACACGACCTTAGAAAGATATTATGCACTATTAAATAACTGTCCAGGCCATGGGTTTTCCAAGGAAAGGCTAATGTACCATATCATTGATGGGCTACATAATGAAACAAGAGAGACCCTAAGAATGTATGCCCAAGGTCAACTATACGAACTATGAACCCATCAAATCCAAGAGCTTGTTAAGCGGGTAGCAAAAGAAGAAGGAGAAATGGCTAGAGAGGAGAGTGTTGAAAAACATCAACAAGACCAAAATCTCAACTTAACAAAGGTCCATGATCATAAAAAGGAGAAATCAACCAATCACAAGGAGAAAGAACCATCTTTGTTGATACAACAATCGTTAGAAGAAGTCGAGGCAAAGATCAATAAGATGTTGGAGTGGACGTATCAGAAGTGTGGAGAATTTATCAACATTATTGGAGATATAGTTCTGACAACCCAAGAAGTAGGAAAAACCATTAGACAATTGGAAAGAAGGATAAGGAAAATAAGAGCTCAACTGCCAATCATACGTATGAATGCAACATATGCCTGTATGATCACCCCAAGGGCTAATGCCCAATATTGTTACATTTACATGAGCATTGGAGAAACACGTTACATCCAGAGTTTGTATAGAGGTACTATGTTTGATCACAGTGGCAACAATCCCAATCGTGGGGGAGACCACAACTAAACTAGAGACACCCTTTGTACCATCCGAACCCAAACACTTATCTTGTTCAACATCTTGTTTCTCCTACTGGGCCAATGCACTTTATCTCACCACAGTACCATTTTCCTCAATACTATTAGCCCATACCTTCAACGTAACCACCACCTTGTGCACCTTATACTCCTCCTAATTTTGAACATTCTCATTTTTTCCCTCCTTCTACATTGCCACCAGTTGTTCCTAAGGTGTCTGCACCACAGCAACAACCCACGAACATTACTAGTGCTACTACTTCCAACAGTAGTGAGAGACCTCAGCAACATTGAAGACGTTCCTTCTTTAGAAATGATCCTAGGAAGGGACAACACAATTCCAAGGCCACTACATCCTCTGACTCAGCACAAATCCAACATTGTGGTGCACACTTATCTTCGAACACCACGCCTCATGGTACTTCATCAGGGCCACCAACTAACACTCCAACAACCATACGGCCCAATGAACACAGTCATGGAAGGCAACATCCTGATCCTTGCATACCATCTAATGGTCCCAAATATCATAGTGGGTCATCTCGCTATCTAGGAACTACATCGTATAAATTGCCCCACTATGCTTACTATAATCAGGTGTGTGAAACTCGATGGGGTAAGTACGGCCAAATTCCAATATTTCCAACATGCAAGGATCCCCATCATTATTTATTAATCCTTGTCATCCTCAACCATTTAGCTATGATGGATATCCCCCATTCTAATAGCAAGAAGGATTAATAAATACTTTTCATTTTCTTTAATTATACAACTTTTTGTTTTCCGATTTTTCATTTTTCAATTTCTTATTTTATCTTTTTGTCTTTTTTTTCTCTTTTTACATTTTTATAAGTAATCTCATCTATGAATAAAACACTCATGTGGCTTGTTGGTTGAG